>BOPN01001534.1:191652-194152 GCA_017312705.2 Penaeus japonicus
AGAGAAAAAAATAATTATTTTTTATTTTTTATTATTTTTTTCTTTATGCGGAGCAATCGGAAGAATGGAAGAGAGAAGGAAATAGAGAAAAGGGAAAAGAGATATAAGGAGAAGGAGAGACAGATAAAGAAAAAGAGAGACAGAGATAAAGAAAGAGGAAGAGAGACAGAGGTTAAGAAAGAGGAAGAGAGAAAGAAAAAGAAAGAGAAAGAGACATATAAAGGGAGAAAGAGAAAAAGAGAAAGAGACATATAAAGAGAGAAAGAAAAAGAGAAAGAAAGAAAAAACAACAACAACAACAAAAACACCGCTTTCTCGCATTCTTCAGAAACGGACCTTCAAAGAACCCCTCCTTTTGAAAAGTTCCTCATCGATCAAAGACAGGTTCACTAAAGGCGCCCAGATTTCCCCTTATAACCTTTTGCAGGGTCGAAAACCATCCTCCTGTTTGTCTCAGTCCCTTGTCAAGAGTATTGAGTATTGAACTCTGTCTCGGCAAAGGAGACGTGTACCTGTGTTTGAGACCGTGGCTTGCTTGCTTTTTTTTTTTTTTTTTTTTTTTTTTTTTGAGAATGAAAATCCTAATAATCGATATGGTTCCCTGCAGGACAGTTTGGGTAAAATGCGAGCTTGTAGGATCTGCCGATTCGGGAGAGGTTGGGGATGAAAGTACCACATGGACAGAAATAGGATGAAAATATATATATATATATATATATATATATATATATATATATATATATATACATACATATATATATATATATATATATATATATATATATATATATATATATATATATATATATATATATATATATATATATACATACACACACATATATACATGTATATATATATATATATATATATATATGTATATGTATATGTACACATGTATATATACATATATACATGTATATGTATATGTACACATGTATATATACATAGATATATGTATATGTATATGTACACATGTATATATACATATATACATGTATACATATATGTACATATATACATATTTGTATACATATGCATATATACGCATATATATACATATATATACATATATATACATATATATATATATATACATATATATACATATGCATATATGTATACATCTACACACACACACACACATGTGTGTGTATATATATACATATATATATATATATATATATATATATATATATATATATACATATATATATATATATATATATATATATATATATATATATATATATATATATATATATATATATATATATATATATATATATATATATATATATTATCTACAATAAACTGAATGCACATAGTATGAAAAGTATAATAGAAAGTGGAATTACTACGCAAATACTATGTCAACCATAAAAAATAACTATGAATACTCAATATGAGAACTAGTATAAACAGCACAGTGAACAGGTAACAGGCAATAGATATCGGAATAAAGGCAACTAAACCAGAAGAGTTGGATGAACACGCAAATGTCAACTAGGATAAAGCGGGGGGGAGGGGGGGGAGGGGGAGGGAATATGCAAATATTAGACACGCTGATGGTCTTTCGAATATGGGGGCTGTTTTATTTATCTCGTTCTGTCCAAGTCCAAAGCCTTTGTTAGGTTTCCAGGTACAGTGTGTGTGTGTGTGGGGGGGGGGGGGGGGGAGGGGTGAGGGAGGAAGGGGATTGGGAGAGGAGGATAACGGGAGGGGAGGGGGGAGGATGAAGGGGTGGGGTGAGGGGGGTGGGGGGTGAAGGAGGAAGGGGATTGGGAGAGGAGGAGGATAACGGGAGGGGTGTAGGGGGGGGGTGAAGGAGGGAGGAAGGAAGGGAAAGAGGAGGGTTGGGTGATAACGGGAGTGGAGGGGGGGAGGGGCTGGAAGGATGAGGAGGAAGGGAAGGGGGGCTCGACGAAGAGTGAAGGCGTTGAAAAGAAGAAGAACAGGAGGAGGAGGAGAGGGGCGAAAGAGGGTGAAGAGGGGGTTAGGAGAAAGGGGAGGAGGAGGAGGGAGAAAAGGGGGTGGGGAAGTGGAGTTGGAAGAGGAAGAGGAAGAAGAGGGCGGGGAAGGGTTTAGGCCGGAAGGAGAAGAATTTGGAGAAAGAATAAGAAGAGAAAGAAGGTAGGGGAGGGGGGCAGACACGTGGAGAATGAGGAGGAAGAGGGAAGAGGAGAAGGAAGAGGGAAGAGGAGAAGGAGGAGGGAGGAGAGAAGAGGAGGAGGAGGAGGAGGAGGAGGGAATAGGAGAGAAGAGGAGGAGGAGGAGGGAAGAAGAGGATGAGGAGAAGGAAGAGGGAAGAAGAGGAGAGAAGAGGAGGAGGAGGAGGAGGAGGGAAGAAGAGGAGGAGGAGGAGGAGGAGGAGGGAAGAAGAGGATGAGGAGGATGAAGATGGGAGAGGTGGGAGGAGGAAGATGAGGATTGGGAGGAAGAGGATGAGGTAGATGACCGAGGGGGGGGGGGAGGGAGAAAGAATAAGAATTAATGAGGA
>BOPN01001534.1:201652-207414 GCA_017312705.2 Penaeus japonicus
CAAGTCTTCCCACTTTTCCGTTTGTCTTGAACACCATATTTGTCTTCAAAGAATTCCCCTATTACTATCCCTGTTCCAACGACTCCAAAGTCAAACCAAGGAGTTCCTCGTAAACAGAAATGGCGCCACTATGACTTTCATATGGCTTTCACGGAATTAATGTACTAATTGGATATGTAACAAGTCATTCTAAACTCGCGTAAAAAAAGGGAATACTCTGGGCCTCTGAGGGAGAAATCGGGATCAAAACAGCCAAGTTCAGATGGTATTATTCCCTATGCAGATTGACTGTCGGAAAGGGGTCGGAGGGTTGGCAAGCCTGATGATTGGTTGTGTGTGTGTGTGTGTGTGGGGGGGGGTATTTGTGTGTGTGTGTGTGTGGGGGGAGGGGGTTGTATTTGTGTGTGTGTGTGTGGGGGGGTGTTTGTGTGTGTGGGGGGGGGGTAGTGTGGGTGGTGTGTGTGTTTTGTGTGTTGTGTCTCCGTGTGCGTGTGTGTGTGTGTGGGGGGGGGGGTGGGTTGTGTGTGTGTGTGTGTGTGTGTATGTGTGTGCGTGTGTTGTGTGTGCGTGTGCGTGTTTGTTGTGCGAGTGCTTGTTTGTTGTGCGTCTGTGTGTGTGTGTGTGAGGGTGTCGCGTGTTTGTTGTGTGGGTGTGTATGTATATATATACGTATATCCATGAGCATAAATTCCTTTCTTCTCAAACACTTCCATAGTACCGCCCTCATGATCGGTATTCCGTGTGGTCTCAGCCAGCGATAATAATCTAGTTTCCCAGGGGCGGCCATTGAAGCTTTCCCAGACACGGGCCTTATTAGATTCCGGCCAGAGATGGTGCGTGTGTGAGGAAGGAAGCGAAAATAAGGAAGGAGGGTTATGAAGACGGGTGGAGCTGTGGGTGGGGTGGGTGGGGGGGGGGAGGTTATATAAGTTTTATCTGTTTGAGTGTACGTACGTGTGTTTACGTGTCTATAGATGCGTTTACGTTCTAATGCGTACAGAGAGACGCATAGATATAGGCTTACGCACACACTCACACTCACATTCACATTCATATTCACACACACTCACACTCACACTCACATTCACATTCACACACACTCACACTCCGACTCACACTCACATTCACATTCACATTCACACTCACACTCACACTCGCACTCACACTCACACTCACACTCACACTCACACTCACACTCACACTCAACATATATGAATGCATGTTATGTATGTACGCATGCATATCTGCCTGCATGCCTGCCCATGTATGTATGTATGTATGAATGTATGTATGTATGTATGTATCTGTGTATGTTTTTTAGGGCTGCATATCTGTCTGCCTGAGTGTTTGTATGTATTTATGTACGTATGCATGTATCTATGTATGTATGTAAGTACGTCAATATGTATATATGTACGTCCATACGAGTCATATCTGTCTGCCTTTATGTATGTATGTGTGTATGTATGTATGTATGTAGATATGTATGCTTATTTTTTCAAATTATTTTCTTCTTCTTCTTCTCTTCTTCTTCTTCTTCTATTTCGTCTACTTCTTCTTCTTCTTCTTCTTCTTCTTCTTCTTCTTCTTCTTCTTCTTCTTCTTCGTCTTCTTCTTCTTCTTCTTCTTCTTCATGCACGCCTATTTATTTCAGCCAAACCTGTGATCCCTGAGCTATGACGCTGCTACTTCCTGGCACCGGACGCTCATAAACTACCACATGCGAGAGGCAACGCTGGCTCTCTAGACTACCAATATAAATGTAAATAACGACTTAAGAGGCTCTCGAATAAAAAAGATACGGGGGGGAAAGGGAAGGAAAGAGAGATATCTTGATATGGTTTGATGTTAAAGAGGGTTGGAATATGATTATCTTAGGAGAGTGGTATTAAAATTAGGGAGAAACGATTATAAAGTATTGTAAGGGACTTGAAACGTATATATATGAAGTCGATTTTTTTAAGTTTGTTCTCTTAGGCTGTTTTTTTATGGTATACATTTTCTCTTTTTTTTCTCTACTTCTCTCTCTCTCTCTCTCTCTCTCTCTCTCTCTCTCTCTCTCTCTCTCTCTCTCTCTCTCTCTCTCTCTCTCTCTCTCTCTCTCTCTCTCTCTCTCTCTCCCCCTCCCTCTCTCTCTCTCTCTCCCCCTCCCTCTCTCTCTCTCTCTCCCCCCCCCCCCCTCTCTCTCTCTCTCTCCCCCTCCCTCTCTCTCTCTCTCTCTCTCTCTCTCTCTCTCCCCCTCTCTCTCTCTCTCTCTCCCCCCTCTCTCTCTCTCTCTCTCCCCCCCCCTCTCTCTCTCTCTCTCTCTCTCTCTCTCTCTCTCTCTCTCTCTCTCTCTCTCTCTCTCTCTCTCTCTCTCTCTCTTTCTCTTTCTCTTCTCTTTCCCTTTCTCATTACGCTTTCGCTTTCACTTTCGCTTTCTATCTCTTTCTCAGTAATGATAATGATAATGATAATGATAATGATAATGATAATGATGGCCATGATGAAGACTGAAGACTGAAGACGATACTACAACAGCTAATAATAGCGATAATGAAAATTACAAAAATAAAACAAATATGACAAAACTAAAATACACTATCACTATTACTACTATCGGTGATATTAAACAACTATAAACGCAATGATAATGAAAGTGAACCTAATAATACGTAACGTTGATAACATGAATTTTAACGTTTTTGTGTATATGGGTGGGGGGGGGGGGTACAGTGTCTGACCGCTTATTCAATTTCTCTTATTAATTAAATTCGTTAATAAGCACCTGCGCAATGTATGAGATTCTTAACATCTCATTAATTAATGGTCTGAATTAGCAACGAACACTGTGGCTCATTATAAAGAGACAATTTAACACCCGCTGAATTATTTTCAAAAAAAAAGAAAAAAAAAAGTTAATTAAATGTCTTTTCATTAACAAGTATGGGATATTATTTTGCATATTGTGAGCCCTGAACAAGGGATTTCTACCGTCGGGCTAAATAGATTCAAGCTAGTTAGATCCATTAGCACAATTAAGCATTCTGGTAAATACTCCAGAATGTCTCTCAGTACTGGACATTAACCCATTAACGTTCAAATGACTAAAATTCTTTCAATACCATTAGCAAAATGATAAGATATGATTAACAGAAGGAAATGAAAGAAAGAAAGAAAGAAAAAAAAAGAAAGAACCTGACAATTAATTTCATAATCTGCCTGACATTAACAATAAACTAGAATGGCCTCGACCTTTCTGTCTTGATACCCAATCAACATTTATTCCACGAGGAAAATTAAAAGTGAAAGAAGAAACGATGCTGGAATCTTCCTATCATTTCTTCCTATCACTCCAGTCGTCCTGGAGTTACGGTACAAGCAACTGTGACTTATACGGTACAAGCAACTGTAACTTATACGGTACAAGCAACTGTAACTTATATGGTACAAGCAACTGTGACTTATACGGTACAAGCAACTGTGACTTATATGGTACAAGCAACTGTAACTTATACGGTACAAGCAACTGTGACTTATACGGTACAAGCAACTGTGACTTATACGGTACAAGCAACTGTGACTTATATGGTACAAGCAACTGTAACTTATACGGTACAAGCAACTGTAACTTATACGGTACAAGCAACTGTGACTTATACGGTACAAGCAACTGTGACTTATACGGTACAAGCAACTGTGACTTATACGGTACAAGCAACTGTGACTTATACGGTACAAGCAACTGTGACTTATACGGTACAAGCAACTGTAATTTATACAGTACAAGCAACTGTGACTTATACGGTACAAGCAACTGTGACTTATACGGTACAAGCAACTGTGACTTATACGGTACAAGCAACTGTGACTTATACGGTACAAGCAACTGTAACTTATACGGTACAAGCAACTGTGACTTATACGGTACAAGCAACTGTGACTTATACGGTACAAGCGACTGTAATTTATACGGTACAAGCAACTGTAACTTATACGGTACAAGCAACTGTAATTTATATGGTACAAGCAACTGTGACTTATACGGTACAAGCAACTGTAATTTATACGGACAGCCAACGGAATACAACGAACAGTGTGACTTGCTTCTTATGGCGTATGCCTTACCCTCGAGCCGTACCCTTGGTCGGGAGGCAATAAGAGAAAGATTTAAAAGGGACAAAGGTATTAATTAGGTCGTTTTTTTTTTTTTTTTTTTTACGCGATTATACAAAATTAGCTAAAAATATCCTGCAGAGCCGTTGCCATGGTCAGCAAAGGGCAACCCAGCGATGTTTAGATTAGTTAGTTCGAAGCAAAATCGATCTTTGATGTGAAACACTGTGCTTTACCATAATGTTCCGGTTGGGTATGGTGACTTCCAGAACACTTCAAATGTGATTGTTTTAATTAAAGTCTGGAATCCGGTTGTTTTTTTTCTAAAGCATACAATCTTAATACATAGAGACAAAATACAAATAGTTTGAGTCTGGTGAATAATTTGATTTGCAAAGGACGTGGGGAGAAGGAGGACTGGGTAACTACACACAACTATATATGGAAGCTAGTTACAACTCAGGAACGAGGGGTTATATATATCAATTTTAATTATTTCTGAAAAGAGAGAGAGAGAGAGAGAGAGAGAGAGAGAGAGAGAGAGAGAGAGAGAGAGAGAGAGAGAGAGAGAGAGAGAGAGAGAGAGAGAGAGAGAGAGAGAGAGAGAGAGGATGATATTAATGATAATCACAATAAAGATAATGATAGTACAATAACAACTACAAAAAATAATATCAATCATAAAAAATATAAAGATAACAATGATAATAAAATCAAAACAAAAATAATCATCTCAGAGCAAAAATTTCACCTTTGTGATCTAATAACTGAAAGCATAACACACATGATGCATGGGAGTCCAAAACAAAAGGGAGGTATTGCAAGATCGCAGCCAAATTGCACGGATGCGAAACTCTCGAATGATTGAACACTGAAGAACATGAAAGGTCAACAGAGAAAAAAAAAAAAAGGAAAAAAAAAAAAAAAAAAAAAAAAAAAAAAAAAAAAAAAAAAAAAAAAAAAAAAAAAAAAAAAAAAAAAATACTACGGTTCACTACTTGTTGGAATTATGTAACACGTACTAAATACCCCGTTTATAACTAATAAAACATGACATTTTATCAGTTATTAACGGGACATTGGGCTCTTTTCCTTTGAGGTGAAGGGTAGACTAAGAGAAACTCATATCGAAATCAGCAATATTTCGTTCCACGGGAATAATCATGGGATGGGTGCGAGGTGGGGGGGGGGGGGGTCTTTTCATCCAGTGCTTGCTTGCTTGTGGTGTCATCCTGTTCTTCATTCCTGGAGTGCAAAAAGGGAGTGATAATACTAGTAATAATGATAACGGTGAGGATGATAATGATATCAACAGTAATGATAATGATTATAATAATAAGGATAATAAGGATAATAATGATAAGAGTAATGTTAATAATTACAAAGATAGTGATAATAATGATAATAACTATGATAACTACAGGGCATTCTCTATCAACATCCAAATATCCAGTTAAGAAATACATAGTTCTGACATGAATATCAAAAGGAAATGAATTGCATATATTTAATTTCTACATAGGTCACACAAGCGATCAAACCTATGAGTGCATCCAATATATATATGTATATACATATACATATATACATATACATGTATGTACATACATATACCTACATATATATACATATATATACAAACATATACATACATATATATACATATA
>BOPN01001534.1:209662-212162 GCA_017312705.2 Penaeus japonicus
AAGTCATGGTGTCCCATGGTCTTGCACGTCCATGAAGGGAAGTGTTTAGCCGCCAGGGGAAAGGATCTACTCCGACCTTGGATAATAAAGTTATAAAAACGGACAAGATTATTCCATGAAGTCAGATGTCTTTGCTCTTTAATTCTTGACGTTAAAAAAGAACAAGAAACTTCTGTACAAGACGACGCCCGGGGCCAGCCAATCCCGTGGAACAAAAGAGTTTGTGAACAAAATCACTTCCTTTGTTGCTCTCAAAGGCCTTTGAGGTCGTGTCTGTCGAGGTCTGCGGTGTTGGTTACGTATGTATGACTGTGTGTTTATACACATACACACACACACACCCACACACACACACACACACACACACACACACATATATATATATATATATATATATATATATATATATATATATATTTATATATATATATATATATATATATATATATATATATATATATATATATATATATATATATATATATATTACATATTCATACATATAATTTTTATATATTTAGATATATATACATATATATATATATATATATATATATATATATATATATATATATATATATATATGTATATATATATATGTATACACACACACACACACACATATATATATATATATATATATATATATATATATATATATATATATATATATATATATATATATATATATATATATATATATTCCCACACAAAAATACACCCATAATCTGTATGTATGTATGTGCAAGCGCATGTTTTAAGTCTCTTTTCCTATAATCAGACACTGAATTTTCTTATTCTATTATATGAAAAACAGACACTTTCTCTCTCTCTCTCTCTCTCTCTCTCTCTCTCTCTCTCTCTCTCTCTCTTTCTCTTTCTCTTTCTCTCTCTCTCTCTCTCTCTCTCTCTCTCTCTCTCTCTCTCTCTCTCTCTCTCTCTCTCTCTCTCTCCCTCTCAAATTTGATAATGGACAGAGCGTATGAGAGCAACAGGTAGGAGCAGCGGTTCACCTAACACAATCGGAAGCTCTGAAGACGTCTTATATGTATGTTTATATATATATATATATATATATATATATATATATATATATATATATATATATATATGTATATGCATATGTATGCGGCTTTGCCCATGCATATGCGTGTACGTGTACGTGTGTATAGGCCATGCATATATAGACATATATGTTTATATATACAAATAAACACAATCCCCTTTTACAAATATGTTACACAAAACTACAGTCTTCTCATTGCACACCTCTCATCACAGCCCCTCATAACACCTGCGGAAAGCTTCTTAACACTAATGTTCCTCATTTTTTTTTTGTATGTGTTTAATCTCATCATTTCAGGTCGGCGAAGACCATGAGTTCTAAACATGCAAATTAACTCCTAGGAGCCGCTTTTTTTTCCTTTTTTTTTTCTTTGGCGTCCATGTTAATAATTTTGTTTTTCTTTTCTTTTTCTGTGTCTTTTTAATTCTTTTAGTTTTCCCTTTTTATTTCTCACTCTAGCATTTGTGTGTTTGTGTCTGTATGTTTCTCTCTCTCTCTCTCGCTCTCTTTCTCTCTCCATCTCCATCTCCCTCTCTCCCTCCCCCTCTCCCTCCTACCTGTTTGTCTGTCTCCCTTTTCCTCTCCCCCCCTCCCATCCTTCCCTTTCCCTCTCCCACATCTTCCCCCACTCCCTCACTTCCTCCTCCTCCTCCTCTCCATCTCCCTCTCTCTTCCACTCCCTCCATCCATCCCCCCTTCATCCCTTTTACCCCCTCCTCCTCCTCCCTACTGAACCCCCCCCCTCCCCCATTAAATAACATTACCATAACCTGTAATGCCCAAGGACCTATTTACCAAGCCCCCTCTGCCCGCCTCACAGGATCCTGTAGTTGGGCACAACAGCCTGTAATAACCCTGAGGCGCCGTGTCCTGTACGACCTACCGATATTACCTTTGCGAGGAGTGTGGGATTGAGCTGGGAATCAATATCGCTGATATATGTAAAAAGAGGCGGGTGGATAAAGGGTAGTGTGTGTGTGTGTGTGTGTGTGTGGGAATATACATACATAGATACACATATATACATTTATCTATATCTGTATCTATCTATCTATCTCTTTCTTTCTTTCTCTATATACATTTCTCTCTCTCTCTCTCTCTCTCTCTCTCTCTCTCTCTCTCTCTCTCTCTCTCTCTCTCTCTCTCTCTCTCTCTCTCTCTCTCAACAATCGATAATCGACCATAAACTATAAAATCTCTACGATTCTAATTGCTTTGATCAGATTTTTTTAAAAACATATTTTTCTAATCACTTTTCTTACATCCAAATTATTTTCGTCTTTTTTTTTCTTCTAAAGTCAGCAGAGGCGCGCTCTCTCTCTCTCTCTCTCTTTTTTTTTTCTTTTCTTTTTTTTTCTTTTCAATATGTCATCGAGTGACATGAACTCGAGTGCATAAAACGGACCCAAATGAAAATGTATATTGAAACAAGAG
>BOPN01001534.1:217162-224662 GCA_017312705.2 Penaeus japonicus
CCATTTGTCTCTTATCTGTGTATTTGTTTACTTATCCATATTTTCGTCGAACTATAGACATAAATACTGTATAACCCTAACAGTACACATTGTACCTAAGGGCTACACCCATATTTGATATTTGCGTCTTGCATGCGTTCACCCTCTTAAGGAAAGTATATAATATGAGATCATATTGACCCCCTTTATAACCGCCACCCCTCATAATTACATGTCTTTCTCTACTTACCAATCAATCTACCTGTCTACCCATCTGTTTATCCGTCTATCTAACGATAAATCTACATTCTGTACAACTCAAACCAAACATAATCTACTCAGACGTAACTCTACGGCTTAAAACCCACATTTAAATACCTTTTTCTTGCGTGCATTCACCTCCTTTCAGAAAGTGTATAATTTGAGATCATAATGACTCCCCTCATAACCCCCTCCCCCCCTCTGCTTAATCTCGTAAAATGACTAAAAGTAGCAGTGGCAACGGAAGACCATTGTACCCGAATATGGTTTCAGCCTAAAGGAATAATGTCGTTGTGTTGATGTTTTACCTCCAACGGTAAAGATTTCCTTCGTCATCATAGTCGCCTAAGAAAATTAAGAAAAGGTAGGCCTATGGGCCTTGGAAGGAAATTTAAGGAAAGGTAGAATATTAATTTTAAAAAGAATGCGTACATATAACGAGTTGCTTATGGGAATGTTATAGACGTACAAAATTTAAAGAAAACAATAAGTATGGAGAAGTTTTGAAATATTGTGACTGGAGAATAATGTTTAGTAAATATAATCATGATTATATTGATAATAATAACGATAGCGTTAATGTGAGGATAATGTAACAATATCAATAATAATGAGAAACAGAAACAGGCACGCAGCTGCTTAAGTTCGTGGGTTGTCTGGACGGATTCTTTTGCTGGGGGCGACGCTGGGCCACTGTTTATGAATTCATTGTTTGTGTAAAGCTCTCTCTCTCACCTTCCTCTCTCTCTCTCTCTCTCTCTCTCTCTTTCTGTTTCCGTTTCTGTTCTCCCCCCCCCCCCCCGCTCTCTCTCTCTCTCTCTCTCTCTCCCTCTCCCTCTCCCTCACCCTCTCCCTCTCCATACATACACAAACACACACTCACACACACACGCACGCATGCACGCGCGCACGCACGCACACACCCACACCCACACCCACATGCCCACACACCTACATGCCCACACACCCACACCCACATATCCGCTATCACATTCACAAAAACACCCCCCACACCCACATATATCCGTGATCACATTCACAAAAACACCCCCCCACACGCCCACACACAAACACCCCCGCCCACCAACATGCCCACACAAACACCCACAAGCCCACACCCACGCACCCACATATTCACGATCACATTCACAAACAAAACCCTATCATCCGCTCGATAACTCCGACAATGACTCCAGCATCAAGTACCTGAACTCTAACGAACAGAACGCACCGGAGAGTTCATTCAGGACGGAGTTCAGGACACGGAGTTCATTCAGGGATGAAGTGGGTAGCAACAGCTGTGGCAATTAGTCGATGCGTTAAATTGATTAAATAAGCAGAAAATAAAATGAATAGATATAAGAAATTAGACAAATGAAACAAATAGAATGAATGAAAGATATGATATTGATAAAATAGATAGATAAACAAATAAAATCCATAGATGAATATGAAAATGAAATAGGTAAAATAGACTGATAACACACATAGATGAATAGATACATGAAATGAATAAAATAAACGACAATGTTGATTAGATGAAACACAAAATGAAAGTAAAAGAAAAAAAAAAAAAAAAAACAGATTGGAGATGAAAATTAACTTAAATCGCAGTGTGTTCTTGGATCAAAGAGAAAACGCCAATTCAAAATAGCAAATTGAATAACACTTTAGAATTTGGATTCTGGATTCTGGATAATGAACACTAGCTATTATTGGAAAAGGGATTCTAGTTATCACAATATGGATACTGCATACAGGATTTTAGATATTGGATTCTGGGTAACGAATTCTGAATTCTGGATCGTGAATTCTTTCAGTTATCAATTACAAGCCGTTTCACATAAGGATTTACCCAATGTATTTATGTGCACGTATAAGATAATGCCATGTTATAGAGAACTCAGTAAGTGCAAAGATTGGATACACGCTAAACGCACACATAGGAGAGAAAGAAGGAAGGATAGAAGGAGGAACGGAAGGAAGGAAGGAAGGAAGAAAGGAAGGAAGGAAGGAAGGGAGAAAATAAGGAAGGAAAGAGAGAATACAAAAGAAAGAAAAAGAGAGAATAGAAAAGAAAGAAAAAGAGAGAATAGAAAAGAAAGAAAAAGAGAGAATAGAAAAGAAAGAAAAAGAGAGAACAGAAAAGAAAGAAAAAGAGAGAACAGAAAAGAAAGAAAAAGAGAGAACAGAAAAGAAAGAAAAAGAGAGAACAGAAAAGAAAGAAAAAGAGAGAACAGAAAAGAAAGAAAAAGAGAGAACAGAAAAGAAAGAAAAAGAGAGAATAGAAAAGAAAGAAAAAGAGAGAATAGAAAAGAAAGAAAAAGAGAGAATAGAAAAGAAAGAAAAAGAGAGAACAGAAAAGAAAGAAAAAGAGAGAAGATGAAAAGAAAGAAAAAAGAGAAGAGAACAGAAAAGAAAGAAAAAGAGAGAGAACAGAAAGAAAGAAAAGAGAATTGAAAAGAAAGAAAAAGAGAGAAAAGAAAAGAAAGAAAAAGAGAAAATAGAAAAGAAAGAAAAAGAGAGAACAGAAAAGAAAGAAAAGAGAGAGAGCAGAAAAGAAAGAAAAAGAGAACAGAAAAGAAAGAAAAGAGAAAGTGAAAAGAAAGAAAAAGAGGTGAAAAAAGAAAGAAAAAGAGAGAATAGAAAAGAAGAAAAGAGAGAATAAAGAAAAGAAAAGAAAAAGAAGAGAACAGAAAAAGAAAGAAAAGAGAGAACAGAAAAGAAAGAAAAAGAAGAAAAAGAAGAAAAAGAAGAAGAAAAAGAAAGAGAGAGAGAGAGAAAGAAAAAAAAGAAAGAAAAAGAGAGAATAGAAAAGAAAGAAAAAGAGAGAATAGAAAAGAAAGAAAAAGAGAGAACAGAAAAGAAAGAAAAAGAGAGAACAGAAAAGAAAGAAAAAGAGAGAACAGAAAAGAAAGAAAAAGAGAGAACAGAAAAGAAAGAAAAAGAGAGAATAGAAAAGAAAGAAAAAGAGAGAATAGAAAAGAAAGAAAAAGAGAGAATAGAAAAGAAAGAAAAAGAGAGAATAGAAAAGAAAGAAAAAGAGAAAATAGAAAAGAAAGAAAAAGAGAGAAAAGAAAAGAAAGAAAAAGAGAGAATAGAAAAGAAAGAAAAAGAGAGAACAGAAAAGAAAGAAAAAAAGAGAATAGAAAAGAAAGAAAAACAAAAAAAGAAAGAAAAAAGTTAAGAAAGAAAAAAAGAGAAAGAATGAAAAATGTGAAAGAGAGAAGGTAAGAGAGAAAGAAAGACAAAATAAAAAAAAGAAAGAGAGCAACAGAGGAGTTCAAGATTTCACAAGTAGCAGGAAACAAGAAAATCATTACCGCTGTGCTCCTCAAATTACGTTATCGGATTTTGACCCCTATTTCAAGTCTGACAAAGTCGAGTTTCCATAACATGAGGTTTTACACCTGAATTCCCCCTTATTAAGTTTATTAAGCAAGGCACTTTAATCAACAACATCCTTGTTAAGTCACCTACTAACAACTATTTAATAAAATCTTTAAAAAACAAACAAACAAACTGTAATACTTATTATACAAAACAGAAAAGTACGTTTCCCAAACACTTGAGTCTTTATGGTGTTGATATGAACTGAGTCTTAGTGAGGTCGAGATACTTGACTGCTCGCTGTATCACTTATGTTCATCCTTTTAATAACTTTATTTATACGGTTTTATACATAAATATTATTTTTATTGATACTTATATTTATCTATGTATATTAATTTATTGATGTATGTACATTTTGATGTGCACATTTACATATGAATATATCTATAGATAACTTGTATCTATATATCTTTTATGTTCTAATTAGGATAATTACCCCGAGTTTGAGAGCCGGTGGTGTAACGAGATCTTGTTGCATATACTGTAGACTTGTGTTGCACGTCTTCTTGTGTTCAATGATATCAACTTCAAGGCTGCTAACGAGAGATAGGATACACATATAAATGGATAAAGAAAGATATGGAGGGGGTGGGGGAGGGGTGCAAACACAAACACCCTTACATGCTTACGAATACACTTACTTACACTTACTCTCACACTCACACTCACACAAAGACACACACACACACACACAAACACAAACACAAACACACCCACACCCACACACACACCCACACCCACACACATAGACACACACACACACACACACATACACCCACACACACAAACGCACCCACTCAAACACATTCACAAACACAAACACGCAAAACAAACAAGTCATTCTCAGGATCTGTGCCCGGGCATATCATGAGGGCAAGTTTGCTCAGAGAATAAGTACTCTTCCAAGCTAGGCAATTTCTTTCAAGTGGTAAACACACTTTAATCTTACCTCCCGTTTCA
This sequence comes from Penaeus japonicus, assembly GCA_017312705.2. Lineage (NCBI taxonomy): Eukaryota > Metazoa > Arthropoda > Malacostraca > Decapoda > Penaeidae > Penaeus > Penaeus japonicus. Next base: position 221,756 of record BOPN01001534.1, read on the forward strand.
TCACCTGTCTTTGCCTTTGTTTACTTAAGCTTTCCGATTCTCTCTTTCTCTTTTTTTTATCACGTTTTACTTGTATTCTTCGATTTTACATATTTTCTCTCTTAATCTCTTTTATTTTGTCTTGACATAATCTCTACGTTGTCTTGTCGTGCGTGTGTATAGGTATGTATATATATATATATATATATATATATATATATATATATATATATATGTATATATATATATATATGTGTGTGTGTGTGTGTGTGTGTGTGTATATATGTATATATGTATATATATATATATATATATATATATATATATATATATATATATATATATATATATATATATATATATATATATACATATATATATATATATATATATATATATATATATATATATATATATATATATATATATATGTATGTATGTATATATATGTATATATATATATATTTATATATATATATATATATATATATATATATATATATATATATATATATATATATATATATATTATATATAGTATATCTCACCTTGACAGCCTCTCACTATAGCACATATTCATTTTTTTTTTTTTTTTAGCTTATCTCACCTTGATTTCCTTGCCCTCTCATCCCCTTCTACATTTTATTCCCTTCCCCTTTCGGCTCTTCCCTCATTCGTCCCCTCTTGTTTTCGTGTTTTCAAACCCCACGCCCGTCCCCATGGTTACCACTCCTAGAAAATCCATTTCCAAACATCTTTTAAGCCTTTCGTTCAAGTTTCGCTAAACGTTCATAACATATACAACTCGCTACGTATTAACAAAACTGTTAATTCATTTTTTTTTATTTTTTATCTTTGGAGGTTTATTTTGCCATATATATTCTTAAAAGAAAGCTATTAAAAGGATTTTATCTCTGGTTACATCTTATTTTATTCATTTATCTGTTTGAAAACTATTTGAAATACTTACCCTTTCATGACCTTTTTTTAAAATTTTAGCTAGAGTGGTGAGGGGAGGGGAGGGATGGGAAGGGGGGGAGGGGGGGCGTGGGGAAGGGCGAGAGGAAAGTTTATAATGGATTTTCATTGGAAATGGATGGTGTAGGTTTCAGTCTCATGGATAAATAATAAATAAACTGAAATATAGGGCAAGTCATATACACTTTTCCCAAAATATATAAAATGTGATATACGGTTTTCTTACTTTCCTCTCTCTTTCTTTCTATTTCTCCTTCTCACTCTTTCTGTCTGTTTGTCTCTCTCTTTCCTCCTCCGTGCCTGTCATTCTCTTTTTCCTTTTCTCTCTCCCTCTCCTCTCTCTTCCTCTCCCTCTCTCAATCTATCACTCTTCATATGATTTTTCTCTGATGTTTTCTTTTCATTCTTCATTTTAATCTCCTTCGAATGCTTTCCTCTCCGTTTCATGCTGTCGAACATCGATATCCGTGGCTTCATTCCACGAGGGTTGTAAAAAATCACTCTTTCGGATTTAAGCCATTAACCACTGTCATTCTTTTTACGAAAAAAGACGTAGATATAGATTCTTTATCAACAAAAAACATTGATTGGTTTCATTATTTATAACCTAGACTATTGGTTTTTATTTAACTTGATTAGAATGTTAATTGCTTTTACTTTTATTCATTGATTACCATTGATTTAATCTTTATTTAGTAAACTATTAGATATGTTTACTGTCACTTAATCTTATTCTTGATTAGCTAAGTTATAGACTGGTAAAGCTATGGATTAACACTTTGTATTAAAACTATTTTAACTTTACTGAAAATCTAGTAAAAAATCTAGCTGTATTATTCTTATTAAACCATATAACTAGGATCTACCCTCTCTCTTCCCTAGGTCTGGAAACTCTCTGCTAGAATCTACGAGAATCTACTCTTCCCTGGCTCTGGAATCACTCTTCTTTCCCCTAACACCCTTAGTTCTAGAATCTATCTCTATCCCCCTTTCTTGCCCCTAGCCCTCCCACCCTTGTCCTAGAATCTCTCCCTCTTTAAACCCTTGTCCTAGAATCAATCCTCCTCCCCCTTAGCTCCTCTAGAATCTATCCCTGTCCCCTTTCTATCCGCTAGCATCTAGTCTTAGATGCTAGCCCTAGCCCTAGAATTCCCCCCCTTCTCCCCCTCCACCATTCTCATGTCCTAGAATCTACCTCCTCCCCCCACCTCCTCCTATCCCCTAATCCTAGAATTTACCCCTCCCTTATCCTTCTGCCCCCCCCTCAAAACAGGAAGAGAAAAGGGTATACAAAGAAAAGAAAATGTTACACAGAGAAGACGAATGTGAGTAGAGGGAAGGCGCCTAATTTGCAGAGTGAGGAGTCCATTATGTGACGAATTTCGTTGTTGCTTTTTTCTTTCTTTCTTTCTTAGTGTGTGTGTGTGTGTGTGTGTGTGTGTGTGTGTGTGTGTGTGTGTGTGTGTGTGTGTGTGTGCGTGTCTCTTGTGCCTTTGTAGATTAGGATTATTTAGATTTTTTTTTTATATATCAAGATTAGAATGCATGATTTTGATAGCGTTCTCTTAATGGATTTTGGTACGAGAGAAAGATAGACTAGATACTGATATGCACAAATTGAATTACTCTTAAATTAAATGTGGTATATGTAGCAGTTAGGTTGGACATTTCTCTCTCTCTCTCTCTCTCTCTCGCTCTCTCTCTCACTCTCACTCTCTCCTCTTTCTCTCTCGCTTCTCTCTCGCTTCTTTCTCTCCTCTCTCTACCTCTTACTTTCTCACTGAAGCAGAATCAAATTAGCGGATTCAGCTCTATTAATTAATGCCAACGCGTCCCACAGTTTTCCAAAATTTATTCCATCAATAACAAACACCAAAAGCACTAAGCTCTCCTCGGAAACGCACTCAAGCAAAAGAAACAAGCAAAAGATTCCTCCATGACATTCCCCAC
>BOPN01001534.1:234662-237162 GCA_017312705.2 Penaeus japonicus
GCAGTAGGAGTAAGAGTAATGATAAGTGTAATGGTAACAATGATATTAATGATGATGATAATAAAGATAATGATATCAATGGTAAGGATAATGATAAGAATGATAACGAAAACAATAACAATAGCATATTGATGGTGATAAAAATAATACTGTCGGTAATGATGACAATACTGATAATAATGATACTACTACTAATAATGATTACGGAATAATAATGATGATGATCATCATTGATATTCCCATCTTAGTGGTAATGCTGGTTATGGTGATAATAATAATAGTAATAATAATAATGATGGTAATAATGATAACAAAAATGCTGATAATAGTAATAATAATGACAATCATAATAATGATAATGTTAGCAATAATAATAAAATTGGTAATAAGGATGATAACAATAATGATAATAACAACAACAACATCAATAATAACAATAATGATGACAATTAATAAAAACAAACAAACTATTTCACAAACATCTTACATTAACAAACAGACAACAGAACTATATAGACAACAATTACAGAAACAGACCTCATAGTATCCACAAACTGATAGCCCACAAATTCCCGTAGGAAAGTAAGCCACACTAGTCCTATTCGTCTATATTATGACCTTAAGACCCGACTTTATTGATGTTTATTGCTATCAACTGACGTTATGCTTTCGTGATCTCTGAGTATTAAGGGGTTAGAACTGTATTGATCAGGAGGCTATTAATATGATGAAGTTATAAATTTCCTTTGGGAGATGAGTTGTGACTATTGTTATTGCTTTTGATGTTGATATTGTTGTAATTATCAGCATTGCTATTGTTATTATCATTATTATTGATATGATGATTATTATTGTCACCAATATCAATACATTTGTACTATCATTTATATTTGTTATTTATTGCGCATTATCATTATCATTATCATCATCACCATTGTCAATCTGCATTTTTCGTTATATGTCTATGTCTCTCTCTCTCTCCTTCTCCTCTCCCCTCTCTCTCTCTCTCTTTCTCCTCTCTCTCTCTCTCTGCTTCTCATCTCCTCTCTCTTTCTTTCTCTCTTTCTCCTCTCGCTCTCTTTCTTTCTCTCATTTTCTATCATTATTTACCTCCCTCCTTCTCTCTCTCTATTTCTCTTACCTTCTCGGAATAGCTAGAGGGCAGTGATTCAAGAGGAATAAATAGTAAACAAATAACACAAACTATATTTGGATTCTTCATTCATAGATTTCTTTTCCCATTCATAAAAAGATAAAAGAATCACAAAAGATTACGATCAATTACGTTTCATTTACTGAACACTTGCTTACTTGCTCTTATTTAACAGTCATTAACTAAATCTCTTACTCAATAGAACACTGGATAAAACATTTATTTACTTTACTCTGAAGGAAAATAGAAAAAACTTACTCTATTCAGTAGCTTCTTACTCTCACATCAAATATATATGATTACGAAGGAAACGAAATAATCTAAACTTCCTTTGCACTTAAAATCCCTTAGATATAACTTAAATACACCTAAAAATATACCTAAAAAAACAACAATACATTTAATATAACCATATACTAAATACATATCTAAGAGTTACACCTTAAAAATGCATCTAAATCACACTAAAATATACCCAAGGCATCAAGGTACACCTAAACTCACCGAAATCACGCCTAACATATACCTAAATACGTCAAAACCACGTCAAAAAATACACCTAAATACGCCAAAACAACGCCCAGTAATACACCAAAATACACAAAAATCACGCCTAAAAATACACCAAAACACATCAAAACCCCGCCTAAAAATACACCAAAATACACCGAAACCACATGTAAAAAATGCAATTAAACACACCTACCCTAAAAATACACCAAAACCACGCCTAAAAACACACCAAAGCCACGCCTAAAAATACACCAAAACCTCCCTAAAATATAAAACCCGAAACTAGACCTAAATCCACCTACAAAAACACCCCTTAAATCCACTTACGGGACCAAGAACGACACACACCTTAAAAATAAACCGAATGAGGGACGAACGAAGACCAAACTTCGACTTTCCCCGAAATCCACTCTGACGCGTCGTGTCGGCTCCTCGGGGAATCTGACTCTTTAGATCATAACGGGACTTCTATTCCATCTCCTTATGTCTCGGGTGAATGTGTGTGTGTGTGTGTGTGTGTGTGTGTGTGTGTGTGTGTGTGTGTGTGTGTGTGTGTGTGTGTGTGTGTGTGTGTGTGTGTGTGTGTACATGTATATATCTGTCTATCTATAGTGTATACCAGAAAATTAAACTTTGAGTCTCTCTCTCTCTCTCTTTCTCTCTCTTTTCTTTCTTTACACACACATGCGCGTGTGTATATGTTTTCATCTGTATGTGTATGTGTGTGTTTATACATATCCATATGCATGTATGTGTGTGTATGCATGTACCCCGCATTTATGAATGAATGTATTCATCCAAAAATCCGATCTATATGTTTCCTTTACAACTTAC
>BOPN01001534.1:274662-277162 GCA_017312705.2 Penaeus japonicus
TCTCTCTTCTTTGCCCCCCCGCCCCCTCCTATTCACCGTCTACCTTACCTCCTCGTCCTACATCTCCCCTCCTCCCTCCTCCCTCCTCCCTCCTCCCTCCTCCCTCTCCCTCCCTCCCTCCCTTTCTATCTCTCTCCCTCCCTCCCTCCCTCTCCCCTCCCCTTCTCTTTCCCTCCCTCCTCCCTCTCCCCTCCCCTTCTCATTCCCTCCCTCCTCCCTCTCCCCTTCCTCCCTCCCTCCTCCCTCCCTCTCCCCTCCCTCCTCCTCCTCCTCCTCCTCCTTCCCTCTCAGCTCGTTAAATCACGTGGGTTATAGAACGTATTCGTGTTCTAAGGTCTATTCTATCAAGTGCTTTCACCGCTCACTGCTCCTGCCTCCTTCTACAAGTGACTTGCTCAATGCTAGCTCGCTCTGGCACTTCGTTCTGGCACTGTTGGCACTGCCCTTAATGGTGGCATTTTTGTAGCTCTCTTCCAGTCGTTATTATCGGTGTGTATGTTCATTCGCTCTTGCGTTTTGGGTATTTTTTTAAATTAATTATTTTTTTTATTATTTTTTTTGGGGGGGTGGTTTTTGAAAATTATATGCATGGTCAGTTTTCAAGCATTTTTAAGGATTTGTTTTTCGACAGGTTATTTTAATTTTTTAAGCCTTTCTCAAGCATTTGCTGCACTTTCACTGGTAAGTTATTTAGAACATTTTCGAGTATTTTAAGCATTCTAGGAATTTCCCATCGTTTCTTGATTTTTCACTGGTAATTACTCACGCCCTCTGACTAACTGTTGACTTTACTGCATTTTATTTCTATCAACAGCTTCTACATATCATTCATTACTACTTATTACTTATTCACGGCCTCTCTCTCTCTCTCTCTCTCTCTCTCTCTCTATGTTTCTTTTTTTCTGTTTCTTTATCTCTCTGTCCATCTCCTTCTGTCTCGCCCTCCAGCCCTACCTCCCCCTTCCCTCTCCCTCACTGCTCCCCCCTCTTCTTTACTCTCCCTTTCTTGTTCTCACGCTCTCGTTGCTTCTCTATCTCTCGCTCTCCCTCTCTTTCTCTCTCGCTCTCCCTCTTTTTTTCTCTCGCCCCCCCTTCTCTTTCTCTCTCGCTCTCCCTCTCTTTCTCTCTCGCCCCCCCCCTTCTCTTTCTCTCTTGCTCTCCTTCTCTTTTTCTCTCGCTCTCCCTCTCTTTCTCTCTCGCCCCCCTTCTCTTTCTCTCTCGCTCTCCCTCTTTTTCTCTCTCGCTCCCCCTTCTCTTTCTCTCTCGCTCTCCCTCTCTTTCTCTCTCGCTCACCCTCTCTTTCTCTCTCGCTCTCCCTCTCTTTCTCTCTCGCCCCCCTTCTCTCGTTCCATACACATTCTTTTTCTACAATAATTCTCCAGCTCCCCCTCCTTTCAATTTCCCGAGGCAATGCAAGCAATCATCTTTCTATTTATCTGCCTCGTTCTCTCTCTCCTTCTCTCTCTCTCTCTCTTGCCTTCTCTCATGTCTTTTCCTTCCTTCCTCCTTCCCTCCTATCCCTTCTCTCTCTTTGTCTTTCTCCTTCCTCATTTCGCGCTGTCTCTCTCTCTCTCCCTTTTGCTTTCTTCTTCCCTCACTCTCTTTCTCCACCTCTCCCTCCCCCTTTCTTTCTCTCGCTCACTCCTATCTTCCCTCCCTCTCTCTTTCTTTCTCTTCTTCCTGCTTCCCTGCGTCCATTTTCTGGTGGCAAGGTGGGCAACATTCTCTCTCTCTCTCTCTCTCTATTTCCCTCTCTCTCACTCCCCTTCATCCTCTCCCTCCCTTTCCTTTCCTCCTCTTCCTCCCCTTCATCCTCTCCGTCCCCTTCATCCTCTCCCTCTCCCTCCCCTTCATCCTCTCCCTCACACTCCCCTCCATCCAACCTCTCCCTCTCCTTCCTTTCCTCTCTCTCCCCTTCCTCCTCTCCCTTCCGCCGTCCATTTTCCCGCGGCAACCCGAAGCAATCATCCTGCGAGAACTTGCGGTCAATGTCCCAAACGAGAAAGCCATCGGCAGGAGGAATGAGGTCTTCGGATCAGACCCATTGCTGGAATACTTGAATATCCTTTATCCTTATGCAGTTCCTGTTCGCACTTCGCTCATGATCTGATGGTGTGGCTATGAGGCATGAGGGAGATGGTGGTCTTGGGTGGTTAGGATGTAGGCCTATGTGTTGTAGGAGAGGGAGGCTGGTCTTTTGGATGGTTAGAATGTAGGCCTATGTGTTGTAGGAGAGAAGCTGGTCGTTTGGATGGTTAGAATGTAGGCCTACGTGTTGTAGGAGATGGAGGCTGGTCTCTGGGATGGTTAGAAGAGGAAGAGGAAGAGGATAAATAATAATAATAATAATAATAATAATAATAATAATGATAATAATAATAAAGATAATAATAATAATAATAATGATAATAATAATGATAATAATAATAAAGATAATAATAATAATAATAATAATAATAATAATGATAATAATAATAAGAGAAAGAAGATGAAGAAGAAG
>BOPN01001535.1:0-10000 GCA_017312705.2 Penaeus japonicus
TGTGTGTGTGTGTGTGTGTGTGTGTGTGTGTGTGTGTGTGTGTGTGTGTGTGTGTGTGTGTGTGTGTGTGTGTGTGTGTGTTTGTGTGTATGTGTGTGTGTCTGTGTTTGGTTGTATGTGAGAGAGAGAAAGAGAGAGAAGAGAAATATAAACAGAAATATAAAGAGAGAGAAAGGGAGAATAAACGAAACCCCCTCCACATCGTAGAGAGGGAAGAACAGGAGAAAGAGCGAGCGAGAGGAGACCTTCCTCGGAGGCATAAAGGCACGGAGGGCGGCGTGGCTGGGCCCTCCTCGCCTCGCCTCGCCTCGCCTCGCCTCGCCGCCGTGATCTGCGAGATAAGAGAGTGACCCCTGACTCCGTGCTGAGGGGATCGCGGTCGTAAACAAGAGAAAATGGATTATGAGCCCGAGGAGCCAAGGGGGCGTGATGGATGGGCCACGGCGGCGTAAATAAGGAGGGAGAATCCACCCAGTTCTGGAAGGGATCGCTTGCTCCTTGCTGTGAGAATAACAGCGGAGGATCGCCGAGGAAATAAGGGGCGAGAGGCTGAGGATTCTTGATGCTGGTCAATGTCAAAGGGGTAGGGGGAGTGTTGGCTTGTCCCCCCCCCCCCCCTACCTTTCCTTCCCCACGCTCGCTGTCTCTGTATCCATCTATTTATCTCTGTATCTAATTATCTACCTATCTATCTAACCATCTATCTAGTCAAAGTCAAAGTCTCTCTCTCTCTCTCTCTCTCTTTCTATCTATCTATCTATCTATCTATCTCTCTCTCTTTCTATTTCTCGTTCTCTTCCTCTCTCATCTTTATCAACAACGCATCTTCAAAAGTATCAAATGAACGCCTCTTCTCCCGCAGACATCACCGCACCAAAACGAATTCCCGTATTGCTATCCTGGACGCAAAAATAACCACTGTTTGCGTTCGTTGGTTAACACGGACACAGTTGATTAGCGCCGTGTTACGTCGGCGCCCGCGGCTTTAGTGCAGATAGGCTTAAATGAAGGGTACACGGGAGGGAAATGGGGAGGGAGGGAGGGGAGAAGGGGGAAGGGGAAGGGGAGAAGGGGAAGGGGAAGGGGAGAAGTGAAAGGGAAGGGAAGGGGAGAAGGGGGAAGTGAAAAGCGAGGGGAGAAGGGGAGGGGAAGAGGAGGGAGAAAGGGAGGAAGAGGGGGGGTAGTGTAGAGGGGATTAGTCTGATAGGAGGGAAAGGGGAAGGGAGAGAAGAAGGGAAGAGGATAGGGGAAGTGGAGAAGTAGAGGGGAAAGGAAAGATGGAAGGATAGAGGGGATGGGAGTGGAGAGAGGGCAGGAAAGGGGAGGAGGAGGGGAGTAGGGACAGACCCACAAGGGTGGTGGAGAGAGGGGGGGTCAAGGGTGGAGAATATTGGAAGTGGGTACATCATGACAGCGGGGATAGAGGCGGATACAGAAGAGAAAGGAAACAGATGTGGGTATTTGTGGCAGAGGGGCATGTAGATGAGTACATTTGTGGAAGGGTAATGAACTGGGTACAGCGGGGACGGTACGGGGTACGGAGTACACTGTTCACTTTGTGAGATACAACGCTACGTTATTGTTATTTGTTTACAATACAAATCATGTTATACAAGATAACATATATTTGGCATCGGATGTTGATTAAATGTATATAGATGAACATGTATGTAAACATATTGTGCGTTGTGTGTGTGCGTCATTTTTTTTTTTTTTTTTTATGTGTAGATCAAGATAACTAATTAGATTTATATCTGTGATTAGGTATATGAGATGGTATGAGTTCCATGGGTTAATAATCTTAATTGTCCATACCGAATTATACGAATACTATTGGGAATTTACATAATCAATTGGCCACAAGGTATGTCACATGTATTAGTAAACAACTTTCACATCAGAAATATGTTTGTGTATAAATTATTTATCAAATTCGTGTATTTTCCTCAGTTTGTAAATGAGGTTTTCTTTCTAATTTGAAAAAAACAAAACTAAAAATGAGAGAAATAATTAAATCGTATTTATTTGTATGTATTTTTAATTCTAGATTTTTTTAGCTGAAGTTGTCATGAATCCATAAATGATTTCAATTCGATCTATGATAGCTCCACATGACTCAGAAACGTCTGTGTCATTCTAACACTGCGATAGCCGATAGCAGTGGTCAAAAGGGAATATTTAATATTTCAATCGTTTATTTATTCATGTATTCACTATCATTTTTCTTCACGTCTTAGATATTAATTTTCCTCACTGTTTCCTACTGTCACTAATTACATTATCATAATGGATTTTAACTCTTATGACCTGTTTTCTATTTTATTCAACCGGTATTCCTTCTTAAGAACAAGCATTCGAGTCGTTGAAACTGTTTACAGTTTATTCCATCGCGATAAACTGCCAAATTTGGGTCAGCCATATACAGCATAAACACACATCCTTCTTTTCCCTCCCCACCATCTCCTCCCTCCTATACTCTTCACCTATTGTTTTCCTTCGCCCCCCCCCCCCCCCCCACCCCACCCCACCCGAGTCCCGAGAGTCAACAAGGTGTTACAAACCTCACGCTGTGACTTACTTACCTTCGCTTCTAAACATCCCCCACTCGGCTTCCCCCACTCCCCTACCCCCATATCTTCCCATCCCCTCCCTAACCCTCACCTCCCCCCATCCCCCATCCCTCCCTCCCCCACCCTTATCCCCTCTCCTCCCTCCATAACTTCCACCCTTACCTCCCTACACCCCCAACTTCCCCCCATCTCACCCAATCCCACCCTCATCCCTCCCCCATCCTCTCTCCCCTCCCTATCCCCTCCCCCCATCGTCCCGTCGCCGTCCGTGTCGGTACCGGCGAGTGTCGCATCGGGAAGAGTTTCCTGTTGGTGAGAGTAATGGCGCCGTTCTTGCCGGCTCACACGTACGTGTTGGCGCCGCTTCCATGCTTTATTGGCGCATGAATATTCAGCGCCGCCACCTTGTGTGTCGGATTCCTTCCATTTACATCTCAATGCTAGCAATTAGAGTTGTTTGCTTCTCTCTCTTTGTTTCGGTATGTAATTCATCTGTATGTGTGTATATGTACATGTTTATATGTATAAAATGCATATATATAAATATCTACATGTATATATATATATATATATATATATATATATATATATATATATATATATATATATATATACATATCTATCTATCTATATATATCTATATCTATATCTATATCTATATATGTCTATATGTCTATCTCTCTCTCTCTCTCTCTCTCTATATATATATATATATATATATATATATATATATATATATATATATATATATATATATATATATATATATTTCTCCTCCTGCAACTGTGACCTGAGAAACCCATCTTCCTGCAACGTTGCTTCGTCAATACAGCTAAATTAGTTGCACAAGCGCTCTGACCGTCACAACCATCAATAGGCCTGCTCCCGTATACCCAGCGGAGTACCTGTGTGTCCCACTAAACGAGTGGTCGCACTGATTTTCTTGAGAAAACTATCTTTATGGTAATTTCGCACATACTCTGCGTACACTGTGTCGTTGAAATAATAAATCGTCTGTTCGAGACACGGAGGTGTTTCCTTCCCTTGACCCCATGGAACTTACGTGACTTGACTCTGCCGTCACAGGTCTTACTTAAAAGATAAGTAGTTGGCTGCTCATGTTGCCCCCTTATTATTAGCTCAAAAGCAAGTTGTTCCTTTGCACGCATCACGAATTATATGCCATAGTTTGCAAGTGTATATTCGCGCGAACAAATAGCCGTCCACTCTTACATAGTCTTTTAGCGGCCATTTTCGCTTTTCAAGCTTACCCTTAAGGGAATTCTCTTGTGCATTTTATTTAGATCTTAATATTTTAGCTTGATTGATTTCATCTACTTTTATGTTGTTTTATTAACTCGGCTTCATATTTTTAATACTATCTCCTGCTTATATTAGGCTTTCATCTTTGTTTCTATAAATCTTGTGGACTACGGGATCTATGAATGGCTGGGAGGTATTAATCAGCCGCTACTCCACCTACTATCGCTTTGCCACGTCCTGTTCTGGTCCTGCTATGTTTCAGGCTATGCCTCATGCTATGCCCGTCGCTGCTAGTTCTGGCATTGCACGAGTCCGTGGCTCGTCGGCTTGTTGATCCTTGCACGGGCCATGCTAATGAGTGGTCACTAACACAATTGCAGATTGTATACATTGCGCTAAAGAACAACGACGGCAAATATCATTGGAGTGCACAGAACACCTCTCACATTTGCGGCTAGCGGTGCGATAAAGACTTTGTTCCCATACGTTTCGTTGGGTAAAATTGAACGTTGAGGGTGATACATTTGATACAAATTTTTAATATATGATTTTGTATTTTTAGTTTGTGTTTGCTGAGCAGTGGTAGACGGAACAGTGACTACCACAGAGTACTCTGCCTGAGCTGCGCGTGCCTATAAACCTCCTATCTACAAACTGTATAAGTTATCCTATCTGTCTTTTGTAGAATTGCTAGTAAGTTATCATTGTAATGCTGCCTAAGACCAAAAAGGCTTTTTAGTGTTGAAACACAGGTGCAGCAGGGCTACAGGATGCTGGCTAAAAGACTACAAGTTCCTTGAAGAGGTAGCATGTTGCTACTCCCAGGCACGCGATGATAATATGGAATTATCCCGAAACCTTTCGGATGTATGAAGAGATTGTGAATTTGTTGCAGAGTATGAGAGTGGAGTTGCGGGAAGTAAAGAATAAAATGACAGCTCTGGGAAGTTGAAGTAAGAGAGATTAAGGTCAGGAATGAAAGGTTAGAAGGAAAATTTAGTGGGAAAGAAGTGAGAGAACAAGGAAGAGCGAGTTTTATAGGACATGAGAGTGAACTGGATGTGAATGCAATTAGTGAAAGTCACCGGAGGAACGAAAAACCAATTTCGTTAAATGCACAAGGGTTACCCAATGATGGGTCAGTTCATTTGCCGCATTTACCTCAGTATCCTAGTGATTCCATGTCTCTAGGCCCATTCCCAGCACCTGCTCTAGCCCACACTGCCCCCTGTTGCCTATGCTATTAGTCCCCCAGCTTACATAGTCAATAGGACTCATCCCGATATTCAGGGGGAAAACTTCAGCAACTGATCCACTAAGGAGAAATCGGTAGTTGATACTTGGATCAGAGCAATTGAGAACATTACTGTCTAAGCCACAGATGTATGTTGGCTTTTTGAACTGCTAAGGCTCATTGCAGGGCAATGTGATCTCATTGTCAATGGCCCTGCTTTCGATAGGTTTGTGATTAAGCTCATTCAAGACTGCATTACGTAGGAAGTTTCGTGGCACGTATAGCTCATCAGACTTCTTCAAGGTGCTTGATAACCATAAGATGAGACCTGGGCAGGCTCCTCTAGATTATTTTACATCACTTGAGGCACACATTTATCAGGGTTAATGTGACCACCCTGAATCAATTGGTAATCCAGAACAGCTTATACGCCGCATGTTCCTCCAGGCTGTCCCTCAGTGGCTGCGTGATTTTTTGACTATCAAGGAGGATGAACCTCCTTCAGTAATTGTTAATTTGCCTAACGCATTGTTCAATACAAGAATGGGCATCTGTCAGTATGACACAAATTTTACTCAGTCTGTATCCAGCACCTGCTGGGGCAGCCCCAGCTGCAATCTCGACGTTATGTCAATGTCACACATGCACCAAAATGGTGTGAGTTTCACCGCCTCAGTCTGCACAGTACTAATGAATGCCGTGTCAAATAAAGTTACAGCATGTTTTAACTGTGTTGTTATAAGCCAGAGCAGCCAACTGTCCCTTTCCTGACCGCCGGCACCAACCAACCCCAGTCGATGTCGGATACTCACGTAGGAGAAATCAGTGCTAATGTCCAACAGTTTTGTTCCATTCACCCACCTGTGGTAATCAACTGTACCACTAATGTTAATGGGTTTCTGCATTAATTTTTGCTGACACTATTCTGAAGTCACCATTGCAGCTCTAGCTCTGCAACGATGACCGGCTATAAAGAGAAACATCCATCTACTAAGACTATTTCATTTCAGGCATTCCAGAAGAAGCCTGCAGCTAACTACAGATTTTGTATTTCTACCAAAGTCAGAATTAATTACAGGCTTCTTTGTGTTGAAAATTTAATGTTTCCAGGTGATATTTTGTTGGGTATGGACTTGTTAAGGCGTGTCAATTTCACATTAATTCATCATACCAGTCCTCCATCAGCTGATCTTATAATTAATGAGTGTCACTTGCCAGTGCATTTCACAGACACACGATCACTGCATGTAAGCCTTGTTTCCGTCGCTAAGTGTACAGTCACAGCGTGCTCTCTGAACACAGTGATTGCCAATGAGCATGTGGTGTCCACCAACTTTCAAAAGGTTTCATTACCACAGTGGTTAGTTGATGACAGTGTGACTTTTCAGCACGAGGCTGATGACATTTCAAAGGCGTCTAGTTGCCACGCTCAGAGGGATAAAGTAATGACACAAAACCCAACTTTTTCGATTGATTAGCCGCATGTTCACGTCTTCAGAACCACAACTATCCCTAATAAAGTGGGCAAATTTGTTAAGTGCAAGGTCTCTAGGGCTGATATTGGAGATGCTGTGATACTGGAAGCTCAAGGTGGTCCTCAGTACATTGTTCCAGACCTTGCTAAGAAAAAATCACTCCTCAAAGCGAATGTGACATTTGGGTTGTTGAAGATAGCACGAGGTCATCTCCATCCTTAAAATGTAGTAATTATGATGCATATTGTTTGTCAGAGGCGCTGAAATTGGTGTCAGTGAGGAAAGGTAAATCAGGTTCTTGGTTGAGGAATCCTGGATGCTGCAAGAAGAATTTGAGTGACCATCCTCATAGAGAATACTAATTAGCCTTATGGCCTTTATGATTTAAGTGAAGATGACCATTTTACCATTTTCCTCTGAGGTTGATCTCTCCTTCACCTGTTTGTGTAGTTCACATCTTATCCTCAACTAGTCTTTTAGGACAGTAGATGTAGCTTATAACACCTATTAATATCCAACCAGGAGTTTCAGATTTAGATCACCTGCTAGGTCATCTTTCAATTGAGGTCCGTTCTTGTTGAAGGAAGTGCTATGTCGCTATCCATCGCTTTTTAGTGCTGATAAATCAAATATTGGTACAGTACCTGGTGTTCAGTTCACTCTACATGAACCTCAGAAACCAAAATGTTCATATGCACACGCCAATGGCGCCTGCCACATGCCACTCGCCAGATCATTATGGAGTGTGATGAAATGCTGCAAGCTGGAGTAATTGAGCCCAGTACATCACCATATATCTCCAGTTGTTTTAGTTAAGAAGAATGATGGTTCAGTGAGGTTCTGTGTGACGAGGAACCTTAATTTCTGTTAGCCACTCTGACACTTATCCACTTCCCCCGTACAGAGACGAACTAATTGATGATCGAGTAGCAATTGTTCAGTTTGTCTAGATGCTAGGGCTGCTTATTGGAGCGTGAGGTAAGACCAGAAGACCGCCCAAAGACCGCCAATGATGGTCATCGCTCTTTTTCAGTTTAAGCGTCGCCTTTTGGGCTTGCGACAGCTATCAACTTTTCAGCGCACTATGAATGTGATCTATCATTCGTATTAGGCAGGCATACCTTTTGCCTACCTTTTGATGATATGTTGTTATGATATAGTGCCACATTTGATTCCAATTCCAGCATCTTACAGACCTCTTAATCTCCTTAGCAAGCTGGTTCTAAATTGAACCTCTGTGGAATGATTTTGCTTAAGGATAAACTGGTTTTGTGTTTCAGTTTCAGGAGATGGTGTAGCCCCAGATCCATCCAAGGTGACGCAGCTTGAGATGAATGTCTTAGAAAATGTCAGAGATGTGAGCGACGTTTTCAGTGCTACAGGCTTTTCAGAAGCACATAGACAGCTATGCTACCTTTAGCAGCTCCTTTGACTAGTCTCCCGGATAGCAAACAATTCTTTTGTCGAAGCTCTCCAGCAATAAGCTTTGTTTAAAGAAAGTTGACCATTGCAATCATTTTACGCAGCTAGATCACAATCTGAAACTATACTGACGCCACGCCAGATTGGGTTATTTGGTGCCACTTTTCAGCGTTAGATGATGATGGAGTACCTCACGCTATTGTTTCTCCCAGGTTAGAAGTGCAGAATCAGCAACTCAAGCATGATTTGGAAGCTTTGGCTACAGGGTCCGGGTATTTGATCCATATGCCCATGGCCGTTGTTTCAAGATCTTCACAGATCACAGACCATTAACTTATGTTTAAACAAACGAAGTCGCCTAGGCTTTCTACCAGATATAGCCATGATCTCATACTACCAGTATGAGCTCTTAGTATAAACAAGGGCATGTCAACCACGTACCTGATTTACTCTCACGTCCATGCCAGCTCATATCACACATGGGAGCCTAATAAGCTCAGAGAAGCCCAAATTGCAGATCCTTTGTGGGCTGAGGGTGATTTCATCTCTCAGGTTATTTGTCTGTATGCGCTGCCACTAGCCTTAATTGAGTTCTGAATTGTGAGGGAGTACTGTATCACATCAGGCACCTCCCAGACCGTACCATTCACAGCTGTTGGTTGTCCCCTGTCTCTGGGGGAGTGCAGGCCTTGCCAGCACATGGCCTCCTTTAGCTGCTCATCCTGGTGTCTATTCAGACATATCCTTAATCTCTATAAATACACTCTATTTTCCACATGTTGGAAAGAGTCCCTGGCCATGTCCAGCTTGTGAGACTTGTCAACGCCAAGAGATGAAATACGAGGAGAGCCCCACTAGAGTCCTTACCAAGCAAGGCTCCATGATGCTGAGTCTCTGCAGATATTACAGACCTAGGACTTTCCTCCAAAGGCTAAGCAGGTTTTAAGCATTATTGACCACCACAGTCGCTATTTACAGTTAGTTCCCCTCAGGAATAAGACATCCACTACTGTACCAGCTCATGGAACTATTGGGTTACCTCTCGTCCACCCCGATACTTGCTAACAGATAATGGACCAGAGTTCACTGCTGGCTTATTCAGAGAGGTATGTATTAATTTACAGGTCGATCATCATTTGACCATCGCATACCATCCGCAGAGTAATGGTATGGTCGAAGAACTAATCGTGTGGTAAAGGATGCTTTGGCTATGCTTAAGGAATGAACCCACTGCCCAAGTATCTCTTCACTGTGCCTGGGCATCAACATCATCCATCACGGCCGAATGAATAAAACTTTTCGTTATTGGGCCGGCACATGCATTTTCCTTTTGACTAATACCAACTTAGTAGACTTCTATGTTGTTGAAGCTTCTGAGTTGCAAGAGAGCACGTAGAAAGCGCCAGAGATGTAGCCGACAGAGACTAACAAGGCAGTGCAAGAAACGTGGGCCAGGCACTATAACAAGCCTTTAGGGTCGCCTTTTCTCCAAATATAGGTTCCCTAGTGATGAGGCGAATTCCTCCATCTGTCAGAGATGGACCTCTTGGTTCCCGTTGGGCTGGTCCCTGCCGCATTATCAAGAGATTAGTAATCAGTTGCCTTCCTGTTGAAGATACCTTGTCGCCCAAACATTAATAACGCCGTGTTTGCGTAAATGATTTAAAGCCTTACGCTCCCCTTGTGAGATAGATCAATTTCAGCCAGTCCGGAACTGAGACAACTTGTTATGTGAATAATCGAAATCTGGTAGGATCGGTGGAGGACTTGCTCCTCAATGCTTCGTTAGGTTCCATCGTGTTGGGCGTCTCAATGAGATGACCAATCTAATCTGGTGGATGATGTTTGGTTAGATTCCAATCAGCTTTGAACCACGTGAAGATTCCTGTAACAAAAGATTCTTGAAAGGTCACTCTGTTTTGGTTTAGTTTGCCTTATGTTCGTTTTTGTTTTTTATGTAAGATTTCATTTAATTCATTTTGTTATTTGCTGCTTTTATTTACTTTTGAATTGTTTTGGTTTCTATTGAATTTGTT
>BOPN01001535.1:22500-25180 GCA_017312705.2 Penaeus japonicus
TCTTTCTCCCCACCCACTCCCTTCTTTCACCCCCTCCCCCTAAGACCTCCCCCCTCCCCACACACCAGACCTTCGAGGATGAATTCGCTTCGGCCGGACTAATCCCAGAGCGCTCGCGGGATCACAGGAGTTAAGTTCGATCCCGTGTAATTGAGAACTGCGAAGTATGGCATCAAACTCTCTTTCTCTCTCTCTCTCTCTCTCTCTCTCTCTCTCTCTCTCTCTCTCTCTCTCTCTCTCTCTCTCTCTCTCTCTATCTCTCTATCTATCTATTTATCTATCTACCTTACTCTGTCTGTCTGTCTCTATCTTACACTTTCTCTTTCTCTCTCTCTCTCTCTCTCTCTCTCTCTCTCTCTCTCTCTCTCTCTCTCTCTCTCTCTCTCTCTCTCTCTCTCTCCATCTCTCTATCTCTTCGTACTTAACTTGATAGATAGTTCAGAATCACCTAAAGTAGAGTGGGTGATCTTTCCCTGGTTCCGGCTGTCGGGAGTGCCGTCCGTGGCATTTGTGCGTGTCGGAGTATAGTAAGGTGTGAGGTTCACGCGTGACTGACTACGGGCAAGGGAGATTTATGGATATAGGACTTATCGACAAAAGGAAACAGCGTAGTCATCGACCTCTGGTATGCCATAGAGTACAGCTAGCTATAACAAGGCACGACTAGAGCATTAAAGATATCGATAACCTCATAAATAAACATATGGAGTAATAAGAGTCACTTCCGGTAAGTCGGGAGAAGGGGAAGGGGGATTGTCACGTTACCAAGGAAACCCAAAACGTGCTTAGAAGGCGTACAAAGGCGTGCCCTCGTACCCAAGATGAGATGAGAGTGGTAAAGGATTGCCGGTATCCGCCGAGACGTGTCTGCGATGGACGTTGGGATGCGATCGCCACATTTTAATTACACAAGTTCCCTCGAACACAGGGCGAAGAGATGTCGGTAATTAGAAGAAGCGGAGGACACGACCGCTTCTGTGTAGCTGCTGACGTTTGCGTTATCTCTTAAATAGAAGGGAATTGGAAACGGCTTTTTGAGCGCTAAGTTGCAAAAGCCAATTTGCGCTTCGTTAAGCTCTTCGGGCTTACCCTCGACCCATTTGCCCGAAGCCTTTAAAGAACGATATATCCCATGTTTACACGATCGTTGCTATCTACATCTTTCCAATTCCGACAAAAAGGGCAAGGTGGCATGGTGGGATTCTGCGCCGATACGTTCATCAAGTTAAGGTTCCATTAATGTTAATGGCTTTTTTCCCTCGTTGTTTTTGTCAACAGGCCCTGAAAGCTTCGATTGCTGTGAGGCCCTTGCGGTTACGGCAATCGTCGGGCTTCAGAAAGCCACACAGTAATTGCAATCTGTTTGTGATACCGAGGCTGCGCGATTTTTTTTAATTGCAAGACCTCGTTAGTTGCTGGGCTTCATTGATTAGATACTGCGAATGAACACGGAATTCGTTCGTCTCTATTTATTCTGTGATTACTCTGTTGCTCCGAAAGAAACCTGTATATAATTGTTATCGTGAAATGTTTACAAAAAGTCTTTTTATGTGTTGGTTCTATTCCAGATGTACGGTATTCCTATTGTTAGCATTGTTGTTTGTCTATGGATACCAATCGGTACTTTTAAAAGGACCTTTTTTACACACAATAAGTAAAGAGAGGGAAAACAATGTCTTTAATTAAGTCGAGGATATCATTGTCTCGCCATCTGTGAGAAATCAAGATTCAACGAAAACAACGTGAAGCTTCCTTCTCCTCTATACGAGTGACACTTTCCTTGAGGACCTTCTGCTGTATCTCCTCAACGCCCTTTCGTCTCACTCACGCCCTTCACCGCCCACCTCTCCTCCTCCCCCACCACACCCCTCCCTTCACCCTGACACCAGCACAAACACCAAGTATTATGTGATAAGGAAGAGAGCCGAAGGTCGGCCTTGACGTTGCACCTGCGCTACGATCGCGAGGGACTTCCCGCCTTATGAGGAGGGAGCAAAGAGGCTTTTTCCCCCGTTGGTTGAATCAGCTGGAGTGGCAGCTGCATTCGGAACAGCTGCATTTTTGTTTTCTTTTTTCTTTCTTCTTCTTCTTTTTTTTCTTCGCTAAGCGTTATGATGTTACGTGAAAAGTCAGGTAATTGCCATGTTTTCCAATTTTCCGGTCGTGCTAGAAAGAAAGATTAATGGAATTGTTAATTAGTGTCACTGTCGGGACAACCATGTATACAAATGGCAGATGATGGATGATACGCAGATCCATGAATTCAACCTTTATACGCATTTAACAAAACGATGATCGCATCCCATTTCACGACATCTTACAAATGGTTAACAAATGTTCGAATCTAACATCCCTCCATTCCAACTGGCCGTACCATAAGGTCCAAGAGTTGAAGCGAGAGCCAGAGTCATGAACAGCTCTCCGGCGCTGGCTGCTGAGGCTGTCACACTCGAGTCATGCACTGGCCGTGAGTTCGAGTCTGTGTGTCCGAGGCGATGTTTATGTTACGACGCCAGCAACAGTTAGTGTCGCGACCCACAAGCCTCGGCGAACGGCCTTTCTCTCTGACAACTGGCCTGCACGTTTAGTCTCTCGCGTATTGTTGACTCGGGTGTTTTTCTTCCTATTTCTTCTTTATATATACGTATATATATATATATATATACATATATAAATATGT
>BOPN01001535.1:39581-49581 GCA_017312705.2 Penaeus japonicus
TCTCTCTCTCTCTCTCTCTCTCTCTCTCTCTCTCTCTCTCTCTCTCTCTCTCTCTCTCTCTCTCTCTCTCTCTCTCTCTCTCTCTCTCTCTCTCTCTCTCTCTCTCTCTCTCTCTCTCTCTCTCTCTCTCTCTCTCTATCTATATATATATATATATATATATATATATATATATATATATATATATATATATATATATATATATATATACATATATATATATATATATTTATATATGTATATATATATATATATATATACATATATATATATATATATATATATATATATATATATATATGTGTGTGTGTGTGTGTGTGTGTGTGTGTGTGTGTGTGTGTGTGTGTGTGTGTGTGTGTGTGTGTGTGTGTGTGTGTGTGTGTGTGTATACATATATATATACATATATATATATATATATGTATATATATATATATATATATATATATATACATATATATGTGTGTGTGTGTGTCTGTGTGTGTGCGACTGTGCGTGTGTGTGTGTGTGTGTGTGTGTGTGTATGTGTGTGTTTATATATATATATATATATATATATATATATATATATATATATACCTATCTATCAGTCTATCTTGTATACTTACTCATCCATCTATCTACCTATTTATCAGTCTATCCCGTATAACCCTGCTTATTTCGCTCACATTTCCTCCTTTTCTTAGCAAAGCCCAGTGACGGCAGCGAGTAGGGCGGTCCATGCGACGCGATCTGCCACCTAATAACCTCAAGCGAGGAGCCACGCAGTCACGTCCCCTCAGCCCTTCTCTGGATCTGCTGAACCTCGTCATTAATGGACTTCCCCTTCCGAGCCAAAAGCAGACCCCTTCGTGCCGGGTGAATATGAGGGGAAATGGCTTTAAGAGGGGAGGGAGAAATGATTATATTTAACGCAATTTTCGGGAGATGAAAGGGAAGGACTTGAGCGGAGACTGCAGCAGCTAGAGGAGGGAAGAAAATAGGGGAGGGAGCGCTCGCTGGCGAGAGTGAGTGGGAGGACAGTGTGGCTTTAATAATGTAAATGTGATCCAAAGTTGTGATGAAAAGGGAGCGGGAATGGGAACAGAGAACGGCAGATAAAGATGAGAGATAAGTCAGACAAAGAGAAGACTAAAAGATTCGATGATCAATTGATGCCTGGGAGGGAAGGAGTGCGGGGGAAGACAAAAAGAAAAAGATAACGTCGAGGATAACATTGGCTTACAAGGGGGAGAAAATGAGACTTTTTAGGGAAATTTGTGGGACTTTTCTTCCTCTTCTTCTTTTTTTCGTTATCATAAATTTCCATCACTTCATCAAATGAGGTGAAGATGAGAGACACTTTGACAAGTTTATTGAGATAGGTGGTTACTTACATTTCAAAAGGATGGAATAACATAGGTCACCCTCACCTCCCCCACCCCCCATCCTATTCCCTCTCGAGACAGAGAGACAATGCCTGAGACACAGAGAGACAAGAAACAGAGACGCGAGAGAGGGACTTATGCAGGACAGCGTGATTGCCGGGGCTTGACGGGGGAGGAGACTCCGAGGAAGATGTATAAGGTAAGTGACGGTGGAAATGAAGGCGGTGGGAAGGGAGGCTTGGCGAGGGACAAGACTAGAGGAATAATAAGAAAACGAAAGGTTAATTTGTAGATGAAGTAGAGAGATAGGAAGAGAGAGAGAGAGAGAGAGAGAGAGAGAGAGAGAGAGAGAGAGAGAGAGAGAGAGAGAGAGAGAGAGAGAGAGAGAGAGAGAGAGAGAGAGAGAGAGAGAAAGAAAGAGAGAGAGAGAGAGAGGGGGGGGGGGAGAGTGTATGTTTCAGAGTGAGAGAGCGAATAAGTGAGCAAGAGAAAGAAAAAATAGAAAAATAGAGAAAGAGAGAGAAAGAGAAAAGGCAAAAAGAAGAAAAAAACAGGAGAGAGAGAGGAGACCCAAAGCGACTAACAGAAGCCAGGGAGCGGCCTGCGGTCACAGAAGAAAAAGCATTAACACATATGGGCCGGGGGGGGGGGTATTACACCAGGACGGGAAACGACGCCACCACGATAATAACTAGCACACACTACTAAATCAAGGACAGCTGTGTGGAGGGTGTGGCTGGGGTAGGGGGGAGGGGGTGAGAGCTAAGGAATTAGAGATATTTGTTTATCACTGGTACAAGGAGCTAATAAAGAATCGTATTATATAAGGACAATCTATAAGATCTGACAGACAGACCCACAAACACCTGCGTGCACATAAATACACAGGTATACATACACACACACACACATCTACATATATATATATATATATATATATATATATATATATATATATATATATATACATAGATAGATAGATAGATAGATAGATAGACAGATGGGTAGGTAGATAGATGGATAGATAGATAGATAGATGAATATAAAGGTAGATAGATAGATAAATACATAGATAGGTAGATAGATAGATAGATAGGTAAGTATACAGGTAGGTAGGTAGATGTATAGACAGTTAATTAGATAGATAGATAAATAGCTTGGCAGATAGATATCATATACAGACGAATTCCAAAGATCCCAAAGATTCGAATACCTTCCCATTCCACATTTTTCCTATCCCTCCACCCCACCGCCGCCGCCCACCCGCTAGCGAATTACTCATTACGGCCGCAGAACCTTAGTTTCCCTCCCCCAACCCAACCCTCCCCCACCCCTGCATATTTTCCATATTATATTAATCAGTTTCTCTCTCTCTTTCTCTTCTATCCGGTCGTCGCATCTTCATATTCTCTCTCTCTCTCTCTCTCTCTCTCTCTCTCTCTCACTCACTCCAGATGCCACACTCGCTAGATCTATTATGGAATACATATACACAAGAATACACACACGTTGAATGCGTATAGGCCTTGGAATGGGGAACTGTACATATTTACATTCCGGCTTCTTTATGCCGGTGATGTTCGGGTTCCTTACTTTGCTCTGCTGTTCCACGTATATATATCTATTATGGATGTAAACATACGCACGTTTCTGTCTGGGTGAGTAAGTGTGAGTACGTGAGTGAGGGCGAGGAGAGAGAGAGAGAGAGAGAGAGAGAGAGAGAGAGAGAGAGAGAGAGAGAGAGAGAGAGAGAGAGAGAGAGAGAGAGAGAGAGAGAGAGAGAGAGAGAGAGAGAGAGAGAGAGAGAGAGAGAGAGAGAGAGAGAGAGAGAGAGAGAGAGAGAGAGAGAGAGAGAGAGAGAGAGAGAGAGCTGTATCGGAAATTGACTAGGTACGTGAAGAAAAAACAGTATATAAGGATATTTTATACAGTATAGCAAACGCTTCTGCGCATCTCATTTCTTTCACAAACGATATGCAGGTCATTAGCGTCTGATTAGGTGTGTCCGTCAAGTGATTAAAAAATATATATTTAGGTGTGAAGGAGGGGAGGGAGGTGGTGGAGGGGAGGGGGGTGCTGGCCAGACCACTAAACAAACTTCGATTTCAATTCTAGAATCACATCAACCTTTTTCACTCCCTTCGATCTTTTTTAAAAAGAATACTCCACAACAAACATAAGTATACTCCTACATACAATTATTACCCGGACTTAAATTCAGACAAAGCATTCAGGGTCAATTCCAGCATTTTCCACTCTTTCGACAAACCTCAAGAAAACCAAAACAGAAAAAAAAAACTTCCCAAGACTTATTGCCAAAGAACTCAGCTCCATCCAATTTAGAATGAGTTCATTATACATTCAAATCTCATTAACCCAGCTATGCTCTTTACTGATGAATAATAAGAAAGGCCTTTATAGTAGCTCATAATAAATTCGATGCTGTAAAGCCCCTGGATTCCAAAGCTAAACGTATTTATGTACAGGTCTAATTATTTGAAAATGTGCTTTTTTATTTTGCAACATAAAGATGTGAGAATTATGTCCTGTATGTGTAGTATATGATATATAGCAACAGAAAGGGTATGATCATTATATTTATTATATTTGATTGTTCATAACATTTGTGTATGATGCGTTTGGGTGTTCTGTGATGATGAGGAGGATTTTTGTTATGATGATGATGACGTTGATGGTGGTTGTAATAGCGATAACTTTAAGGATATGGATAACGATGGAGATGATGATGATGTTTGTGGGTAGTAAAAGGAGGATGTGATAATGATGATAATTACACTGATAATGTTGATAATGATTATGACGATAATGACAATGATAATGTTGATAATGACAATGATAATAATGATAATGATAATACTAATGATAATGATAATATTACAACTACGACTACTGCTAATAATAATAATGATAATAATGGTAATGATTAATAATCATTATAATAATAATAATAACGAAAATGATGATAATGATTATGATATAAAGATAATAACAATGCTAATAAAGATGATAACAATTATATAAAGATAATGATAATAATAATGTGCATCATGATAATTATCATGATAATCATTATTATTATCACTATTATTATTATCATTATTATTATTATTATTATTATTATTATTATTATTATTATTATTATTATTATTATTAGCATTGTCATCATTATTATCATTATTATCATAATAAAAATATTGACAGTAGTAAAAATGATAATGGCAATGATGATAACAAGAATGATATCAATCATCAACATCATCATAACAATAACAATGATAAAAACAATATTCATGGTCGTAATAATAATGAAGTTAACAAAGCAAAAGAAAGTGACAGCGGTTGACTGAGCGAGTGAGTACCGGCAGTTTTGCTACAGGCTTAATGAACACCAGATGAAAATACCAAGTTTTGTGGCGAGAAATGAAGAAACAAAAGGCTAGCATTATTGGGTGATGAAGCAAATTCTGAAAGAAAATTTTGATCGGACATTGAGAAGGAAAAGAATGTGAGAGAAAAACAATTGAGGATCCAAACGTTGGTCGTATTATGTAAGCCGGAATGAGAGCGGATAACGAAATTGGAGCCACTGGTCAAATCTAGCTCAGCTTGTCCACAGTTGCAAGTTTATCAACATGCAAACAATTGAAGCTGCACTGACAGGACGCGCAAATAGAAGTTCTTATATTCTTTATTTATCGAATTTCCTTAGAGATTACATACATTTCTCCTTTCACCTTATATTGTATTTCTTCTATGCTCAAAAGTGTCTATCACTCACATTATTATCTTTTAATTAAATCCTAAAACATGACATGAAATATTTAAACAATCCAACATTTGCAAAAATCAAACACGAAAGAAAAGAAACCCCATCAGCAAATCTTTAAAAAAAAAATCGGAATGTTCCTCCACCACAAAGCGTCGACTTGGTACAAGCAGAGCCGTCCTGTCCCCCACCCCTACCCCACCACAGCCCCCATTTCTCTCATTACCCCACCCCCTCCCCCTTCCCCCGACCCCTGCTCGTGCACCACCAGACACTCTTATAAATATTCAGCGAACAATAAAGGTGATGCCGCCTTGTAATAGCGTGAGCTCGTCGCCATCCCGTATCCTTCACTGTCCTCGCTCGTTGCTGAATGACGACCTGAGGGGATAGTGTACAGTGAGTATGGTATGTTTTTGGTGTTGTGAGGGCTGCTATGGTGTGCGAGAGTATATGTGGTATGGTGTCTCCGTATGATGCACATATCTTTTGTACTCCGCCCTATTCCTTCTGTCACTATCTAACTTTATTTATATGTATGTATATCACTCTTTCTCCCTCTCAATCTGTCTATCTATCTATCTATCTCGCCTCTCTCTATTCATCTATCTATCTATATCTATCTCTCATTTACTCTTCCTATCCTTCTTCTCCCAATCCTTACCTTCCTCCTTTATTCTCTCTCTCTCTCTCTCTCTCTCTCTCTATCTATCTATCTATCTATCTATCTATATATCTATCTATCTCTCTCTCTCTATCTATCTATCTATCTATCTATCTATCTCTCGTTCTCTCTCTCTCTCTCTCTCTCTCTCTCTCTCTCTCTCTCTCTCTCTCTCTCTCTCTCTCTCTCTCTCTCTCTCTCTCTCTCTCTCTCTCTCCGTTTCAACACAGCAATGAGCATGCCTGAGTGAAGATGACAGGAGTAGCCTGCAACGGACAGAGGCATCAACTCTGACACACTGAATTACCCGGAGGCGCGTGAATAATGGAGATTGCAGGCTGTACTTCTCTCTTTCGCGGTGTGCAGGCCCCGAGACTAGTCGTTATTGCTTGCTTGGTTAGAGTTATTACGGAGTTGACGGAGCAGTGTGCAGGTTTCTGTTGCATAGATAGCAAGGTATGACATGGTTTAATGTTTGAGATCTCTGTCATCTCCCTCTCTCTCTCTTTCTCTCTCTCTCTCTCTCTCTCTCTCTCTCTCTCTCTCTCTCTCTCTCTCTCTCTCTCTCTCTCTCTTTCTCTCTCTCTCTCTCTCTCTCTCTCTCTCTCTCTCTCTCTTTCTCTCTCTTTCTCTCTCTCTCTTTCCTCTCTCTCTCTCTCTCTCTCTCTCTCTCTCTCTCTCTCTCTCTCTCTCTCTCTCTCTCTCTCTCTCTCTCTCTCTCTCTCTCTCTCTCTGCCTCTCTCTTACATACATGTATATATTTACAGTTGCTTATATATCTCCACACATCTCCTTATCTAGTCATGCATCTATAAATTAATTCCATTATTCATCTCCTCATATATGTACAGATGCATATGATATCAACCCAACAATAATTCAGACAGATACCACTACCGGGAACACACGACCTCGCCTCAAAGCAGCCACACTCAAATAAACACAAACTTATATCCTCATCCTCGCTAATATTGACAGTGTCCAGTACCCACTCCAAAAAGACACCCACGTTGAGGACAGGATGATGGTCGAGGCGAAGACAGACACATTGTGGTGGGATTATTCGGAAACTCTCTCGTCAGGTTAACTTTTTTTTTTTTTTTTTTTTTGGGGGGACGCTACTTGATATAGTCTTCCGTTTTCTGTTGGGCTGGTGGCCTTCCAGACAGGTTTATCATTTATGTCTGCTTCGGTGTGTGTGTGTGTGTGTGTTGGTTTGTGTGTGTGTGTGTTCGTTTGTGTTTGCGTGTGAGTTTGTGCTTGTGTGTGTGTTTGTTTGTTTGTGTTTGTATGTGAGTTTGTGCGTGTGTGTGTGTGTGTGTGTGTGTGTGTGTGTGTATGTGTGTGTGTGTGTTATTTGTAAAAGCATTCGCAAGCAACACAGAAATGAGAGACTACCATCATGTATCTCTCTACCTCGAAAAAAAATCGAATCGAGACTTCCCGCTTTAAAAAAAAAATCTACGATTAGTCGCCATATCCAACGAGCATTCCTCATGGACACGGAGCAAGCAGATATTTATACTATTTGCATATTGCATATCGGATGGGCGGGGGAAAGCAGGAATCCGATATGCGTGAGGGCGCGCGTGTGCGGAGTTCTGGAGGCTGATGGCGTTATAGACTTGTAACCGATCAAAACAGCCGATTATATTCATAACGTCCAAAGTTGATTATAGTGGAACAACAGTAAAAGAAAGCGGTTCACATAGTATAGAAAATTACTATTGTATAATAAATGACAAGTAAATAGTTTAAAAGTGAACGCTGTGCAAAATCTGTGTTAACCGCATCAAAGGCTATTATCACCATAATTGATTTTAACATTTTACTCAATGTTATTGCCGTTGCATATGCATTCTCCTTGTTAAGTTTTGCATATGCTGTGTAAGCGGTTGAAGTTCGGAAGTGTATTTGAACTGGCTCATCGTTCTGTCGCTCTCTCTCTCTCTCTCTCTCTCTCTCTCTCTCTCTCTCTCTCTCTCTCTCTCTCTCCCTCTCCCTCTCCCTCTCCCTCTCCCTCTCCCTCTCCATCTCCCTCTCCCTCTCCCTTCTTAAATCAAGTTTAAGAATTCTCTCAACATTTATTTTTAAAATGAGGTTCAGATTACCAAGAATATTTCTTATTCTTGTCACTTTCATTCTAATAATTCCCACTCGATTTGATAATGATGTCACCCAGCATCCTTTGCCATTGGAACTAACCATTGGCCTCGGTGAAAAGTTTATAAGACCTAAGAACTAAGTGGAATCTTAGTGATTTTTATTGATTTTTCTTCATATTTTTTCTTTCGTAATGTCAATTTGTCTATTTTGTTTATTTTTTATGATTTCAATTTGTTGTTTTTTGTTTGGTCGGTTTGTCATTTTTTTATTCGTCTTTTTTTGTCTTTATTTTTTTTCTTTTTTTTTCTTTCCTTGTTTGTTTGTTTGTCTGTTTTCACCCTTTCGCTTTTCCAATCCATCTTATTTTTATCTTTCTCTTTCCTCATCCGTCATTTCCTTCCTTGCAAGATGACATTTCCACGGATCATGAGCACCAGCTTTGCAATCGAATGGCTTCACTTGCAAGATGCATCGATGGCCAAGGGCAGGTGGCGGCGGGGAATCCTACGTGCTGAGACCCCGAGGAAGAAGGTCTGGCGGGAGGATGCAAGCGAGGTCTGGGCGTGAGGTGTGACGTGCAGGTGAGGCTTGGGTATGTGGGCGTGGTGTGCAGGTGAAGGTTAGGTATGTGGGCGTGGTGAATTAGTGAGGGTTGGGTATGTAGGCGTGGTATGCAGGTGATGGCTGATGATGCGGGCGTGGGGAATGGGGGAGGCTTGGGTATATGGGCGTGGTGTGCAGGTGATGGCTGGTGATACGGGCGTGGGGAATTGGGGAGGGTTAGGTATATGGGCGTAGCATGCAGGTGGTGGCTGGGTATGAAGGCGTGCCGTGTAGGTGAGGGTTGGGTATGTGGGCGTGGTGAATTAGTGAGGGTTGGGTATATGGTCGTGGTGTGTAGGTAAGGGCCAGGCATGGGGGCGTGGCGTGCAGGTGAAGACCATGCATGGGGGGCGTGGCGTGCAGGTGAGGGCTGGATATGAGGAAGCAGCGAACTGATAAATTTTAGGCCGTGGCGTGCAGACGAGGGCTGGACACGAGGGCGTGATGTGCAGAAGAGGACTGGGCGCAAGGGCTGGTCAAGAGGGCGTGTCCTCGCCAGGGAAGAGTTGATGTGTAACCCAAGGTGAGGACCGGGGTAGGGCCTCAAGGGGGCGGTGAGGTGGGGGGGAGGGGAGGGGAGAGGGGTTGGGGTGACGAGGCCCGGCGTGCAGGTGAGGGCTGGGCATGAGGGCGGGCCGGAGCAGGTGTGCTACGTGTGGGAATGTAGCTGACACTCGAGGGAAGCTGGGGAGGAGACCGACCGACCAAAGCCCGGGGAAGCTGCGGCCGCCGCGAGGTTCCTCGGAATGGAATGCTGGCGCTCGCCTGCTTGATGCGTGGGGGGAGGGGGAGGATGGAGGAAGAGGGGGGAGGAGAGAAGGAGGGTGGGGAATGGGGGAGAGGGAAGATGGGGTGAGGAGAGAAGGAAGGTGGGGAATGGGGAAGAGGGAAGATGAGGTGAGGAGAGAAGGAAGATGGGGAATGGAGAAGAGGGAGGATGGGGAAAAGGGGAGGAGGAGGATGGGGAAGAGGGGAGAGAGAGGATGGGGGCAAAAGGGAGGGAGGATTGGAAAGAGGGCAGGAGATGGAGGAGGGGAGAGGGAGGATGGGGGAAGAGAGGAGGGGAGGATGGGGAAGAGGGCAGAGGATGGAAGAGGGAAGGGGGAGGAGGGGAAAGGGAGAATGGGTGGAGGAGGGAGAGAGAATGGGGAAGAGGGGAGAGGAGAGAGGGAGGATAGGGGAAGAGGGGAGGGGAGGATGGGGGAAGGGGGGAGAGGTAGAATGGGGTGAGAGGAAGAGGGAAAAGTGTTGAAGTGAGAAGGGGGGAGAGGATGGAAGAGGGAAAGGGGGAAGGGAGGAGAGTGCGAGGCAAGGGGAAGAAAGAGGGAACAGAGAGAAGGAGGAAGGTAGGAAAGACGTAAATGGGGGGAGCACGAGGAAAGGAAGAGGATGGAGAGGAGACTAGAAGGCGGGAAGAAAAGGTGTGGGAGGAAGGTGGGGAGTAGAGGAAGTGTGGAGGAGGGAGGGAAGGAG
>BOPN01001535.1:57081-59581 GCA_017312705.2 Penaeus japonicus
TCATATCAGTTTGGCATAGGTTACCTTTTATGACATGATACACTGATTTCTAATAATCGGAATTAAGATAATCTGTAAAACTAACTATCTATGAAACTCCAGCATGATAGTCCCTTAAAAGAATATTTAATTAATGTACAAAAACATTTGTATGACTAATGGAGCTAAACACAAGACGAAGCAAACTAAGTGACTGCATGTCCTATATCTATAACTATTATTAACACCCTCGTTTGCTAATACGACTGTCTAATTACCCTCCTGCGAGGAAAAGGTGTGTTAAAATGTTTTTATTTTTTTCCTTCGTTTAAGAACCATAGCATATGCTGTCAAGTTTCTCTATGTTGCTGACTTTTGGTAATCATTGAACTAATCATTTGTTCAAACAGAAATAAAATTGGTCAGCAATAGGGGTGCAATGACACTGGCGCCAACATAATTATGGTAGATGTGTTAAATAACAGCTGTTATTTTATAAGTCATTACCTCTATTTTATAGGATTGTCTTAGTAGGTTTTCCAAAGCAAGAAAAAAAATATATATATGTATATATATTCTCTCTTTCTCTCTCTCTCTCTCTCTCTCTCTCTCTCTATATATATATATATATATATATATATATATATATATATATATATATATATTTATGGTTGCATGACATCAATTAGAATTAATAGAAATAAGAACTCTTTTAGAATGGCAATCATGTTGATCCATCAAGATTGATCATAGCACCTAACTTGTAAGTTGGCGCCTTTCACACGCGTTCGGAATATCATGACGTTTTATGCGCTCTTGATAAAGTTTAGAGCCTCTGAAGAAAAGTCCACTGTGGGAGCCGTAGCCCCCCGCCCTCTCTGATCCCCCTGCCAGGCCGCCATTTTTGCTCCCGGGTCATGGGAACTGACAGACTTCTCATAGCCAGCTCGACCACAGCTGGATACCGCGCAGAAATCAGCCAGAAGGACGTGGATATATCGCAGAGGATAGCTACCCGCAATGGAATCGACTTACTAGTTGTTCCTCTTTCAGGTCTTCTCATCTCCGAAGGGACACCCACTACCACCCTCAGTCGACTCAGTTCCCTCGATAGTAGTGGCAGAAGATCATCCGGACACAAGGACGGAAGTTGCATACCTCCATCCAGACAGCCCGTCGGCGTGGGCACCACCTCTGCCACCCTCCTCGACCTCGCTCCAAAAAATGAAGGTGGCGGGGTTCAGAGTCTGGCATCCGCGTGCGGGGATCCCGAGGGCTTTGCCCTGCGTGCCACATACTGAGTTGACGGCCACCAGGTCACGGGCGAGGCCAGTGCCTCACGCCCCCCGACCGCGGCCCTATAGTCACCCTCCCAGTAGGAACAATGACTGCTCCGAGAACCTCTACTGTTTTGCTTAGGATCTCAAGTTACCCCAATTAACCATGGGCGGACACGAGGAGCTAATGCAGAAGTCTTTTCATAGAGAGGCTGTATACGGGCAGGAGGGGCTTATGTATAGCTGCTCCCTTCTCCGAGCTAGGCTAGCGAACGGTGGCAGCTGAATGCGAGAAAGTATGCAAGAACTTCACATTGAACTAAACTACTACACCACCATCGCTTCACTTTACCTCGAGCGTGAAGCACCTACCATAAATAAACACACACATATGTGTGTGTGTGTATATATATATGTGTGTGTGTGTGTGTGTGTGTGTATTATATATATATATATAAAATTATATATATAAAATTATATATATATATGTGTGTGTGTGTGTGTGCGTGTGTGTGTGTGTGTGTGTGTGCGTGTGTGAGTGTGTGCATGTGTATATATATGTATATATATATATATATATATATATATATATATATATATATATATACATATATATATATATATATATATATATATATATATATATATATTTATATACATATATTATAATCGGTAAGTTCAATCCACGAGATGTAGCTGACAAGATTCCTCGATGGGTTTAACACGTGACCGCACCAGCTGACATCACGACGCTAGACAAAACAATTCGCCCAGATATGCTTCAAGAGATATTTGTTACGTTACGGAGCTAAAAATATTATCTGCGTGTATATTTGTATGTTTGCATGTACGTTTGATTGTGTGCGTTGTTTACACACTTTTAGTTTGTTTGGTTGTCTGTTTCTGTATGTGTGTGTTTTCTGTTCGTAACCATGTGCGTTTGCATTATGTAATTATCTATGTAAATATGTGTATAAATATAAATCACCAAGTTGCATTATTTGTATCAGGAAATAAGATTATTGTAATATAATATAGTTACCCCGTTATATATTACGTTTTCTACTATATCATACCATAGAAAATGAATATTGTATGGGAAACTATTCTTAGGCTTGAATAAAATTTAGACAGCAGATACTCTAAAACGAAAATTAAGCCAGAATTAATTAAAGTGAAATAAAGTAACTTATAGACTGCATTCATCTTATGCTAAACGTCAACAGACAATTCTCTCATTTCTA
>BOPN01001535.1:79581-94581 GCA_017312705.2 Penaeus japonicus
ATCACAATAATGGTGGCTGTGATGATAATGATATAATAGTGATAATGTTGATGGCAACACAACAATAAAATCGCTATCAACTTTTGTAGTAGTACCGCTGTATATAAGATATTAGTAAAACAATAATAAACAATAGTATCGGTATTGTAACAGTAATTCTAAACGGCACTAATAAGAGTGATGTACACAGTTGTAAGCCACCCACTGCTGCCATCAGCTGTAAACCATCAGTGCCATCAGTTGTAAACCACCAGCTGGCACTAGTTATAACCCACCACTGAGAGCAGTTGTTATAACCACTCGATGCCTTGTTTGTAAGTCGGTGGATAAGAGACAGACGTTCACGTGCCATGGTCTTTTATTGTGGACTGTTAATACACCAGACCCTGGCCGAAGGCCAGAGGTCAGAGCTGTTCGCTCTAGTCTGTCTGTCTGCGATTTAAGGCACTGATACTGATATTATGTGACCCAAGACATTGATCATGTATGTCTACTTAATTCAAAGCAATATTGATGTCAGTATGTTTAGACCTGACGTGTCCTGTCTCCTGTGTTTGTTTCCACCTTGGAACCCCCAACTTTTCTAGACAGCTGTGTTTGTTACCGGAAGGCCCGAGGCGTAGAAAGTGACTGAAGATTGGTACTTAAGGACATGTAAGGATCACAGAGAGACAGTTCAGGACAGGGAGGTCAGACAGACAGACTAGAGCGAACCGCTCTGACCTCTGGCCTTCGGCCACAATAAAGACCATGGCACGTGAACGTCTGTCTCTTATCAACCGACCTACAACCAGGGCATCGAATGGTTATAATTAATGCCAGCTGGTGGTTTACAACTGATGGCAGCAGTGGGTGGCTTACAACTGATGGCACCGGTGGCTTACAACTTGTAGATGATTAGAGGCCTCTTGCTACTCGTCAACTTGCTTCCGCAAAGTGTCGACTTCATAGTTTGGAAAAGAATCCATCGATGAATATTGACAACAAACACTTATTTTGCATCTAGATAATAAAAAACACTATCATAAGCACGATAAAAAGCCTCATTATTATGCATTTGTAGTCAAAGAAGATGTGGGGATGACTTGCATTTCTCGACCTGTGGATATGATTGTGTGCTATTGAAGAAGCATATAAATATAAACGGTATATATATATATATATATATATATATATATATATATATGTATGTATGTGTGTGTGTGTGTGTGTGTGTGTGTGTGTGTGTGTATGTATGTACGTGTGTGTGTGTGTGTGTGTGTGTGTGTGTGTGTGTGTGTGTGTGTGTGTATGTATATATATATATATATATATATATATATACATATATATATATATATATATATATATATATATACACACACACACACATACAGCACATATAAGCACACGGAAATAAGAGGATGAGAAATAAACTGAATAAATGAGTGAGTGACAAGAAATGAGAGACATTGCGAGAAAATGCAAAACTGAAAGTGAATGATCGAGATGAGATGAAAAAAATGAGAAAAATGTAAATAGTCGAGCTGAAATTATCCTGAAATAATACGATCTCTCATCACCTCTTTTACTATACGCGTTATCTGCTATTCTCTCTCACTTCTTCGTAATATGTCGTATTTTCTATCTTTTCTCGCATTTTCTCATAATTGTTTGTCAGTTTTTCGCTGTTTCTCATACTACCTTTTGTTTAATCGTTCCTTCATCTTTCCTTGTCTTCTCTCTGTTTTTATTTCTCATTTTCTCACTCATTCTTTATTTGTGTATCCTTTGTTTTAAGATTCTTTCGCCATGTATACATTTATTGAAAAGTTTGTAAGTGTGTGTGTGTGTGCGTGCGTGCGTGTGTGTGTGTGTGTGTATGAATATATATATATATATATATACATATATATATATATATATATATATATATATATATATATATATATATATATATATATATATATATATATATTTATGTATAAGGAGTCCAGCTAGTGGCTTATGCTAGGGCCACCCTGTATGTATGTATGTATGTATCTGTTTATATATATATATATATATATATATATATATATATATATATATATATATATATATATATATATATATATATATATATATATACATATATTCATTCATGTATAAGGAGTCCAGCTAGTGGCTTATGCTAGGGCCATCCTGTATGTATGTAAGTATTTATCTGTTTCTCTTTTTAAGCCGACCTTACTCGTGGGCAGTTTGGCGTGGTTTTCTTATCCTTTCCATCAAAATTCATTAAACTTTACTAACTTTTTGCCCTTGTATTTTTTTCCTTGCATTTTAGCCACGTATTTCACTTTTAATTAAGGGCTAATCTTTTACAAACCCTGTTAGTGTTTTAGTTTCTCACAAACCCTGTTAGTGTTTTAGTTTCTACATGTATGTTTTTTTTACAATTTGTTTCCTAATCTTTGGCTGAATAATCCCAATATAAATAAGTCTCTACCTAACTTCTTTACCTCCCTCTCTAGTCTCGCTCCCTCCCTCGTTTTCTCCCTGTCTAGCCTCCCTCTTTCCCCTCTTCCCTCCCTCCCACCTTAACTTCCTCCTAGCTTCCTTCCCTCCTATTCCTCACCCCTCCCTTCCTGACCTCGCTCTCTATGTATCTACTCCCCCTCCCTTCCTCCATCACTCTCATCCTTCCTCCCCATTCTTAGTCTCACTCCCACCCACCCTACCTAGTCTCCATCCTCCACTCCCTAGCCCCCAACTCCATTCCTCCCTCTATCCATTCCTAGGTATCCTCCCTACCTCCGTCCCTAAAAACATTACCACCCTCCTATCCCTCCCTTTCTTTCTACCCTCCCTCCTTCCCTATCTTCTCCCAAGATTCTCTCCTTCCCTAACTTCACCCGAGCTTCCCTCCCTCCCAAGAAACCCTTCCTTCCTCCTTAACTCTACTTGTCTTGGTAACATAAAGGGGCGTCACATATTCAAATAAGTAATTATGTGACTTCAGGAAAGGACTTAGCATGGTAAGGGTGATAATTTATACTGTTATATCGCTCTCCTGAATTGTAAACATTGAGCTCTGTATGCTTGTGATTAATTCGTCTTTTGTACTGTATTTATTTCAACATGTTGATGTAGCTGTAAGGTTTTGTAAAAGATATGTGAGCCCAATGAGGTGAGGATTATCTATTATCTCATCCTTTTGAGTTGTAAGTAATCACTTGTCTAAATAAGCTTGTCAAAGTCAAAAAAGTCTCCCTAGCGTCCCTCCCTCCTTCCTTAACTTCCCCCAAGTTTCCCCCTCCCCGTCCTCTCTCCTCCTCGAAGCCAAGACTATTTGTTTACATGATCAGCTGATCGCAGCGGCAGCGATGCCATTACGCAAGAAGGCCGAACGCTAAGAAGTAATCTCTGCTATCTCTCTCTCCCTCTCTTTCTCGGCTCTCTTGATAAGTAACGACGGCCTTCTAAGTAAGTGTAAGTACGAGTGATGTTTCTGTGTGAAGATGAGGTGAGATGTACTGTATTTAGCACGTTGGTGGGATTAAACAGAGCCGGTGATGTAAAGGGCTTGGTAAATTCGGAGTGTTTTTGTATTTATAACACGTGCTTTACAATACCATGTATTATATAATATGGAGGATTTGTTGCTGTATTATTGCATTGTGCTGTGACTGTTTGTTTGAAGGTTCTACCTGCCTCCCCAATGAATCCTGCATTTTTCTTTGTGATTGTGTGAAAGAAATGCTTTCTAATGTTTTAGGCCTAAAACTTAGTCTAGGTCTTAAAGATCTATAGATAATCCTGGTAGAGACTGGTATTTTTTATCTTTAAGGGCAAGTATTGTTTTTTATTTGTACTTCATTGATACAAAACCACATAGTGTTGTGTTCAAGCTCCATGATATTTTAGCCTAGGAATTTATAGCAAGGGAATAGAATAAAGGCAAGTAGTCATGATTAAGCATAATATCATATCTATATCTGGTTATGCTAGGTTTAGGATTACACAAGAGAGAGGTAATGTTATATTAGTTATTATATGATTTGATAATAAAACAATTGCTTATTGTCCATTTTTGCAGTGTGTTGACCCTAGTAACTATAAAAAGCATAAGGAACTTTAGCAATACTAGAGAGAAAAGCCACAGTTACAGAAATGTAGCAATATGTTTTGATGGTAATTAAAGTTTTTATAACTCAAATGAGTCGTAAAGTGAGTCTGTGGTGGTAGGTTTGCCTAATGGGAGAAATAGGAACTATTGCTCTTGTGCCATTGGCAATTCAAAAAATGAACAGTAACCATACTTATGTGACAGTACAAATAAATGTTGAGGATCTCGTATTATGGTGGGATTTAAAAATTTTAAGAACAGGTTCTCTCACTACAGGTCTCACGAATAACAGGTTCTCTCACTACCATAGTCTTTAGCAGCAAACCATGCCTGGCTGGATATATGCTCAAAGGTTAATCTTTGGGATGGGTTGCCACATCCAATAGTCTAGCAGGTGCAATTATTAATTTTAGTTATTATTCCAAGTTTTCAAAAAAATATATAAATAATGGTTAAAGCATAATGAATACTGAGCAGACTGTATATAT
This sequence comes from Penaeus japonicus, assembly GCA_017312705.2. NCBI lineage: Eukaryota > Metazoa > Arthropoda > Malacostraca > Decapoda > Penaeidae > Penaeus > Penaeus japonicus. Next base: position 84,160 of record BOPN01001535.1, read on the forward strand.
CTAATGTTCATCTTGAACCTGTTTTCAGCTCCACCCGAAATCAAATCTGGTTTTAGTTGTGTTTTTGACTATCAAAATCCAGTATCCATGAGGGGTCTATCAAAAAAGATTATAAGGAAAAGATGTCCATAGGGAAAAAAGATTGAGAACCCCTGATTTAAACTATCAATCGGTTCTTAGGACTAATGAAATTCAAAGAAAAGTTTCTACTGAATTGGTGTGAACCAGCTGAATCCCATTACTGGTTCCATAACATCATAAAAATAAGTAGGGTCAGTGGGGCCGAGTTTTCAAGACCTTCATATTTTGTTGAGTTTCAGGAGTCTTAGATTTTTTTTTTCACTTGGCCTATCATATACAGTAGGATAAGACCCAGGATTACCACAATTCTGGAAGGAAACTAAACCAAATATATGTATTGATTAAATGTAACCGTAAAATTAGTGTTTATCTTTAAAACTAACTTTTGGGGGTTTATTATCACATTAATCTAAATATATTTTGTGCTTATTATTGCATTAAACTAAAGATGATTAATAATGCTTCAACCACAAATTCATAAATAAATATACATTAATAATCATACCAAATAAAATTTAACTATATAGTCCATGAACTCTGATGCAAAATTTTATGTTAAAAAAAAAATCATCTTGTTGATAATAACAAAAGTTAAACTTATAACTTAATTATGACATATATTATAACTTTCTTTGATGTCAGTTATGAATCCAATCTGACAATCCTTTCAAGAGTTATTGTCGCAAAATCAAAAAGAAGTTTGCAGCGGTCTGATAGACAAACTATGGTTTACCTTTTTTTTGGTAAAAAATATACAGGATTATATTTTATTTATAAAAAAAGCTGGAGTAAATGTTAATCAGCATATGATACTGATTTGTTCCTTCTCACATAAGTTCTGGTAGTAGCTCATGTCAGGGCCATCCTTGGGGTACTTCCTAACTTTGGTCAGTTGAAAGGAAATGAAGAGAGAGAGAGTGAGTACGAGTGTAAGTGTGAGTGAGTAAGTGGTTATGTGTGTGGTAACAATGTCATAAGCCAATAATGATATGTAAAAAGTAATTTTCTATAATGTCACGTACCAAAATTCAACAAGATACATGATTCTGCACAGGTGTTGGCGTGGGGTTCCTTGGAAGCCCAGAGAAATCAGTCCACCATTAATATTACACTGTCAGAAGAGGGCCACAGCCCAAAGGCAGAGGGAGCAGGACAGGTTCTTTTTCAATTTCATGGACCAGCAGGAAAGGTAGGAAAAGGAATTTGGTAATTACAATATTTTTATTTTTTTACATAAGAATTTGAAACTTGGTAATTCAGTTCCTACCTTTGACACAAAAGCTGGCCCATTTATCCCATTACATTTCTTACAGGAAACATTGATGTCCAGCATGAAGGCTAGATAAATAACTGTCCCATTAATGTTAATAACATTATTTTTATCTTCTTTTCAGATGAGGGCACCAGGAACTCTCAGTCGACTCCATGTCTTGACCAGAATTTTAGGCGTTCCTCGCATACAAGGAAACTTAACTGCGAATAGATTCCAGCCTATTCGCCTCATATCAGGTATGTTCCTGTAGTACTTTTGATATATTTTTCTTTTATAACCCTTTTTGAGAATCTTTAGCCATACAATCATTTTTGAGCAGCAGTTCATCCTTAACCCATGGTGTGTGAGCTACTACTCAGGCAGTGCTAAGTTCAGACTTGTCTCAGAAAACTTCCTTGAATGTTTATCTTCAAGTGTGTAATATAAAAAAAAAAAACATGAAGAATTTAAGTTGAAATTGGAAGAAGAATATAGATGGTTGGAAAGATTTCTTGTGATACACTGGCAGAAAAAAATGTTATACAGAATAGACTTACTCTTTGTATAGTGTTTTTTTGTTACTACCATTTCACTAATTTATTGATGCTTGTAACTATATATCTTTGCCTTTTTTTTCTATCTAATTCTGTATTTTATTTCAAGATTCGTCAAAAGTGACGATCGGAGATGTGTCAAAGGAGGTTCACGCACCTAAAAATCCTGAACTTGTTCCCACGGGATTCAGTAAGTTTGCATGTCACACTTTTGTCTTTCAAATACTGGTGATTGAATAAGTAACAACTTATAAGTTGTTATAATAACAGCTTATAAGGATAAACCTTTTTGTGTGCCCAAGATTGCAAAAGGTTTAAGGCCAATAATTTTGTTAGGTCATCCACAACTTCATCACTTCATTAAAGAACACTTTTTAACTTACTTGTTTCTATATTCAATTTGATGTTTCCCTTAATGTATGTAGATACCTTTAGAATTTCTTGTATTATGTCACCATTTTTAGTAAGTGTGATATTTATTTTATTTTTTATCTCTCTCTATTGTCTCTCTACATCTTTCCTCCTATATTTCTCATCAAGTTAAGTTTCCTCATGAGAGAAATCAATATTTCAATCAATTATATGATATATCCAAAGGGATATCAGTAAACTTTTGATTTCAATTGGTATGAATGTATGGTTTTATAAAAAAGAATACATGTTTTCAATCCCTGGTAATACTACAAATTAATGAAATGCCACTGAACTGCATTTATCAACTATATTTACAAAGCTTTTTACGTTGTATCTGTTTGATGTATTATTACTTCTACTGGCAATGTTATTTCTGTTAGTAATATTTCTACTAGCAATATTATTTCTACTACTATTATTACTATTAGTGCTATTATTACTACTCTTACTATGAATGCTTTCTAATTCATACTTTATTTATTGGAAATTGATATTTTGTTGTACATTAAAAATATTTGTGTTTAGCATATTTGTTTATTCTTTGAATCCACTTCTTTCTAAACCCCTTCTTTTTTGTTATTATTGCTTGCATCAACATGAAGAAAAAAACATTAATTACAATCAATGCTCCTCCCTACAGTCAGACGGAATGTACCGCAGTCTGTCCTGAAGCATTTACGATGGCTAATCCAGAAGGACAAATTAGGGCAAGATGTATTCCTCATTGGACCGCCTGGACCACAGAGGCGACTACTTGCTATGTCGTATCTGGAACTGACGCAGCGTGAGATTGAGTTTGTTACCTTAACGCGAGATACCACAGACACAGATCTCAAGCAGAGAAGAGAAATTAAGTCTGGTTCTTCATTTTATCATGATCAGGTAAGAGTATGTGAGGTTTAAAGTGGATGCATATTGATTTTCTGCAACTGTGGCAGTGGATAGAATTTATAGGATAGCTTGCTGGAAATGTAATCCTTTTGTTGAAACAGTAAAAACAGATATTCACCAGCCTTTCTCCATATTGTATCTATTAACAGCTTGTAGTGAGAGTGTCTCTATGAGAGGCAGTTGGGAACTTTTTTTTTTTTTGTTAAAGCAAACCTAACTAGTGTAAAGGTTTATTATCCCCAGATGTATTTATATTATACAAAAAAGAAATATACAAAAGAGATAGTACTATATTATTGCCATATACATATACATTCTTAATTTCATTTCTTATACAGAGTGCAGTCCGGGCAGCTATCGAGGGTCGAGTATTGGTTCTTGAAGGTGTTGAAAAGGCAGAAAGGAATGTCTTGCCAGTCTTGAATAATTTGCTTGAAAATAGAGAGATGCAGCTTGAGGACGGCAGACTACTTATTGCGAGTCAGAGATATGATAAGCTCCTACAGGTAATTATTGTTTAAATCATAATGTAGGGTTACTGTTATAGATAATTACTGTTATCTAGATCCTATTATCATTATTATTCTTAAGGTTTTTTTTTTTTTTTTTTTATCAATATTATTATAGGTGTTTGTACTTATGTAGTAGTTTATTTTTTCTTACATTTTATGTGGCATGCATGCAGATGAGACCCCTGAACGGGGTTGAAAAATAAACAATCTTAACTTTGGTTCTTTGTCTGACAGATTATTTGTAGGCATCGGATTCAGTGAAATTACAAAATATATTGTATTTTAAATAGAGATAAGCCATTTAAGACTCCTGTAGTGTATGTTGCAATTAACACAGAAACAGGGAGTGGGGTAAGATGATGAAATTGTTATTCATAAGCAGAAAGTGCAAGAAAAATGTGGCTTGTGAAGAAACACCAAAGTTAATGGAAATATATAATTGCTTAATACAGTTACCAAGCTGCAGATGATGCTAGAATGAGAGTAAAAGTGTAAGACCAGCCATGTATACCCAAAAAACAGTGTTAGGAGAACCATATGAGTCCTCATCACGGGAAAGGATACTTACATATGAGATCATTCAAAGTCTTTCATTATAATTTTGGTAACTATTCACTCATTAGTGTGTTAGCTAAGACAGTAAGACACAGACTAATATGTGTACAGTTATTATGATGACTGGAAATATATTTAGACTGTAGATTTCTATCTGAGAATTCTTCCAGGACGAAGCACTTCACTATTGGTCAATAGCTTTATACTTCTTCAAAATTCAACTCTACATGCTTATTCTAATGAAGACAAAAGCCTTTGAAAGTGTTTACAGACTCCTTGATACTCAATACCAGTGTATATCAGTGGGGATTGAGTGACTTTTAGCCAAGTTGCAACTTATTAGGAGTATTCATGCACTCATTAGAGATGTCCTGAAGATCCCAGTTTTTCAAAAAAGTATGCTTGAACAAGTGTAGTTTTTCCTTGAAGGAGGGTAGAGTTGATTTTATTGTTTCCGTGCTCAATTCCTCAAGCAAATGTAATGTTATAGATAGTGCGAACAGGATTAAACTGGTGATGTGGAGGCTGTAGAGGTACAGGTGTTTCTCTGGAATTAGTAATATCTTAAATGTCCTGAGCATTATTTTGCTCCATAAGCAGACTACCTATAGGTTGCATTCTGTAGAACTTTATAAAATTGACAAGACATATAGCAGTCCTTGGGGAAAATATTGAGTGACTTAGCTGAATTTATGAGTACAATACAGTGATTTAGAAGTTACCACTTGCTAGATAATTTATCAGTACTTCACATCTGTTTTGGGTAAATTTAAGAGAGGATCAGATGATTGCTTTAAGAAGCTGGTTATATATTTATTTGTTCATATTTTTTATCAGCAAAATTTAAATGGTTATTTCTTGTTTTCAGGGTTTTTTTGGTGGTGGTAATATAATAATGTCATAGATCATTTTTATGGCTTTTTTCTCTGTGATTTTAAGTGCTTGTGTGTCACATTCCAACAGGAGTACAGTGAAGAAGAATTACTGAAAATGAATTTGGTGAGAGTGAACGAAGATTTCCGGGTCATCGCCCTGGGCTTGCCATCGCCACCCTATCAGGGCCATCCCCTCGACCCGCCGCTCAGGTCTCGGTTTCAGGCCAGAGACATCTCAAGTTTGCCATTTAAGGTATGTAAAAGTCTTGCTTTTATGTATAGGATCCAGTTTTACATCACACTCTCTTGTATGAGATATGGTGGTGTCTTCTTCGATGGGATTCTGGATTTGACAGTGAGACAGCATTACCACAAGTCAGTGCCTTTCCTAACATTGGACAATGAGCTGGAATTAAGCTTACTCACTTGGAAACCCTTCTGGTCCCCAGATATATATATGTGTGTGTGTGTGTGTGTGTGTGTGTGTGTCTGTGTCTTTTTTTATGGGATTTTTTCAGTATAATATCTCTAATAATGATGTTCTAGGTGCAGGTGCCAGAATTATCATGAAAGTGACGTTTTTCAAAATTAACAATATCAAGGTGGCTGGAAATGTCCTGTCCTATATAGACCTTTCTCTAGAAAGCTTGATAATTGGATTTTCAAGCCAGTCCTGTCCCTCACTATTCCATTGCATTAGTCTATTTCTTATGGAAGTGTTGAACAACCTTATTTTTCCCTCTACTGTTTAGTGCCAAAGTGGAAGTGTGGACCTTTATACACAGTATTGGTGTTTGTTTGTTTATTTATTTACCTTATAGCAAAAAATACTCCCGTAACAGTTATGATCATTAATTAATTTATTTATTTATATCCTTGGATCACATTCTCTAAAGAAACAACATTGATCATAAATGTAATAACTTACAAACTATATTGAAGGAACTTCAGTTTTTCGATTTACTCAAAATCAAAACATTTTACATTGAAATGCCACTACCATCCTTTGTTGTCACTGCTGTACAATCCTTATGGGAATGTAGATCCTGAAATGTTGAAGGAAAAAAAGTGTTAATTTCTAAAAATGAAGTCCTCATTATTCAGGTTCAATAGTTTTTTTGTTTTTGTTTTTTCATTAGTATCATTAATATTTTTTTTATTATTATTATTATCATTATTATCATTACTATCATTATTATTATTGCTATCATTACTATTATTATTATTATTATTATTATTATTATTATAATAATATCATCATCATTTTCATCATCATTAGTTTTTTTTGTATTTGAAAAATTCTACAGAGTACAGAGGTTCCCAAAATGATGCAGATGATTTGTTCAGAATTTTTAGTTACTTTTAGTTATCTATCTTATTTTAGGATAATTTTGGTTGTGCAAGATATGACTTTATATGACTCATTTTATACCTCCAAAATCTAGATATAAAATATGAATTATATATTTATCTTAACAATGCAATGCTGTATGTAGTAATTCACACAGGCAGTTTAGATATAAATGGTTCTGAAGATGAGATAAAGTTATAATGCCTTTGTTATGAAGTCAAGATAAGTTAGAGGGTCTATTTTTCAATGGGGTTGGTGATGCATAGCTTCAAAGGGAATGCAATAGAATAAAATTTGGGAACCGCGGCCTTAATGAGACGGAAAGCAAACTCTGAAGTCACAGTATAACTTAATAATATCTTTACATCCATATTTTCAGAGGGGCATTATCACTTTGGAATGTTTTTTTCCATTGATCGACACCCACCTGATAGTTTTGTTATCCTTGCTGAGAGAGGAATCAATACCACCAACTGAAAAATTTGACTTGTTGCCTATAGCCTGAGAATTGGGATAAGTGAGGTTCTCATCAATCACAATCTCCTCGGTTATGACTTGTTGAGTTTTGTCAGCATTGAACCAAGCTGGAGGCTGGTGGAACCATGCTGGGGGAGTCTTGAACCACCACGGGGTTGAGTTGAACCAAGCTGGGAATGGGAACGCTTCCACGGGTATCTGCAATTTTATTTTGTAATTTGTAAGCTTGATGGATAAGTTGGTAATTTGCGAAACATAGTGGCTTGTAGGAAACAGGGTTTTTTTTCTAAGGGTGAAAATGAAATATGCAAGCACAAACACACACGCACATGCACACGCACACGCACACGCACACGCACACGCACACGCACACGCACACGCACATACACGAACACACGCACATACACGAACACACGCACATACACGAACACACGCACATACACGAACACACGCACACACACACACACACACACACACGCACACACACACACACACACACACACACACACACACACACACACACACACACACACACACACACACACACACACACACACACACACACACACACACACACACACACACACACACGAACGCGCACACACGAACACACACACACACGAACACATACATAATACATACACACACACACACACACACACACACACACACACACACACACACACACACACACACACACACACACACACACACACACACACACACACACACATACACATACACATACACATACACATACACATACACACACACATACACACACACGAACACGAACACACACACACACGAACACATACATAATACATACATACATACATACATACATACATGCATACATACATGCATACATACATGCATACATACATACAGAAACGTGTATACATATCTCTACCCCCTTTTTTTCTTAGTCATTAAAGCCACTTGGTGAACGTTTATAAACAGTGATTGGTAAGCTTCGTTAGTAAACTTACCTGAATCGCCGGTGAGCCAATAGTCACGGGCGCTGCTGTTGTTGTTGTTGTTGTTGGTGGTGGATTTGTTGTTGATAGAGGAGGAGGTGGTGGTGGAGATGGCGGTAGAGATCCCTCGGAAGCTGAACCGGAATCCAAGCCTAAACTCTGGCTGGAGATGGTCGGGTTCATCAACACGGGTCCTTGCGGTAGTGCTTGGTTGAGGCAGATCCCTGGCACGCACGTCGCGAGTTCTTTAGAAAAGACGGTTCCTGCGGCGCACTCGAAGAACACGGTGCTGTACATGCCTGTTTCAGCAATGTCGACGCACCTGGAGAGAAATAATAGATGGTATTGAAACTGAGCTTAAAAAAAATAATAATAAAATAAAAACAAAAAATAAAAAACATGCACTGGAAAGACTAGTATCTTTTAAAACTAGGTATTGAAATTGATTGCAAAAATCTAAATTGCAATAGTATTTTAAAAAATGGAAATTATCTAAAGATGATATTGAAATAGATTTCTTGCAATATTCAAATTGATTTTTTAAAAGGTTAATTGTAATATAAAAAAAAACTAGAAATGTTTTGTATTACAGAATCTGTTTAATAAGTATGTTACAATTGATCATCGACAATTTACTTCAAACACTAAAGTCTAAAGAAGGTTGTGTTTTACCGGTAAAAATTTGAACAGTTCTTCGGGTGCGAAAAATATCCGAGACTTGTGCATTGTATGTTTTCATCATTTTGTCTTCTATAAGGACGCATCTTTGAGTGTAAAACGGTGAGTTCAGATCCACGAACCACCGCTAGAAACAGAGATAATATGATTAAATAAACATTAGTTATGCACGCATGTAGTCTGTAAGCACACATACAGACACACACAACTCACTCACTCACTCACTCATTCCTGTAGCACGCTTAAAAAAAATACTATTTTATTTTTAAAATATATATATATATCATACTATATCTATATAAAGTACACACTGTAGACTCACATTTGCTCAAAGATTTGTTTTGCGAATCGATTTGAAAAACGCTCTTTAGATATTTGATTATAAATTACTTTTAGATGTTTCGTTATAAACTTAATCCTAATTTTAAATATAGATAGAGTTATTTAGTTATAAATTTAATTGTTTTATTATAAAATTGATGATAAATAACTCAATTAATAATTAGTTACAGAACTAAATTGTTTCAACTCACATGGATAGAGGGCGTTGCGTTGCATATCATGGTCGGTTATAGGAACAGAGATGGATAGGCAGACGAGGCCCATCCACACCACCAGGATAGACCTCTGCCAGTTGAAAGGTGTGGGTTAGGTGGAAGGATCTCCTTTGTGTGTCCTTTTGTTGTTGTTTTGAAGGACGGGTTCGTCGTCGGTGTTTTGCATTTTGGGGTTGTGTGTGTGTGTGGGTGGGTGTGTGTGTATGTATGTTTGTTTAAATCTATATATCTATATATCTATGTACAAACGAAATATCAGAGAGGAATAATAAAAAAGAATCCCTGCGTGAGAGTTGAACCCACCTGCAGCATGGCTTCGGCGATGCGGGTTGCAAGGAACAGCGGGCTCCGGACTATACGGGCGGGCGATCGGGGAGTAACGAAGCACTGTCGGGTTGGTAGTGCCCGCCCTCGTCCGGGAGAAGCTGTAATATACCCGACACCTTCGACTGGTTTTCGGCGGGCCTTGCTCCTCCTTCTCCCGCCCTGCCTGGAAACAAGGTCAGATGGAGGGAGATTCGGGCGAGGACGAGTGTGACTCATGGCGAGACAGATAGATAAGAGTTGGTTTTCTTTCCTTCTTTTTTTGTCTTCTCGTCTAGCTGTACACACGTCCAAAAGGAGGCAGGATGACCCGAGCTAACACGGACACGCTTATATTCCAATACACCTGCGCGCACGTACACCTACACATATATACACACTTACTTATTAAATCATAGACCCTCTCCTCTAAAATAAAATCGGGTTCCTTGGGTCCTTTGGTCAACATCCATTGAAGTAGTATGATTTATATGCATATATATATATATATATATATATATATATATATATATATATATATATATATAATGTATGTATATATATATTATATATGTACACATATTTATATGTATTATATATACAGAGTGAGTGAGTGAAAGAGAAAGAGAGAAATGATGATGGTTGCGGTGAATTTTCATCATACTCAAAATTTCGTTCATAGTGTTTTCTCCCAAATGCAGTTCCAGCCTGTAAAGCATTTTTTATTCACGCGGATGTCTTCTCCAAAGATTGACGTCTACCTCTTGTTGCGATCCGCTTACATAGTACAAAGTTGTAAGTTCTGTCTCTAACGCCAACGTGGATGCCCGCAACCAGTTGCATATACCTTGCTAATGGGTCCACGCCACTTAACAAATGTTCTCAATCAGAACAGTCGTAGTAGTCTCAACCAGGAAGATTCTGAACACTACATTTGTTCAA
>BOPN01001535.1:112081-114581 GCA_017312705.2 Penaeus japonicus
TGTTTATCTCATTATGTTTATGCTCCTGCCTACTTTTACGAGTGGCTTATACTGCGTGTGGCATTACCTGTCCCGAAGATAACCGCATGCTATATATATGGCTTTACTGCCGCTTGACAATCACTTGCGTTTCATGGCATGAAAAATTCTCCCGACGTTTATCCTAAAGGAATGGCATCGAAATTCGGAGGGAAAATCGCCTGATTGTCTCATTGCATTTACTTTTTTTTCTATTTTATTTCAAATTAGCTTGTTGGTTTCATGGGAAGGTTGTTATTTTGGGTAATTAAGATGTCAGTAATAATTGGTTATTTTAAGTTAACATGCGTCTTACAAATTCAAATTACCCGTAAGTTAGAAATCGATATTAATTTTCACTATTTATTTATATCAATATATATATTAACGTTCTTATTCACAAATTCATTATTGGTTCTTAAAATCTTCTACAGTATGATTATTAGCATGCTTACTTGTATAGCTACTCGTCGATGATTGATTATTCTTAGGCTATGCAACACAAAATTGATATGAATTATTTTCTGGCCGTGAAAGCATGATTGTGGAAGTAAATATGGGATTTTTTTTCCAAGGTTCATAATTTAGGCTAACCAAAGCGTTGGCCATTGCATGGATCAGATCGTACAAAGTATGTTTGAAGTGGATGGGGAATAAACAAAAGAAATTAGGGGAGAAAAAATGAGGTGGAAAAGAAAACAAAAGTCTTGTTGGAAAATGTTAGAAAATCTGAAATTTGGGGGAAAAGAAGAAATGGTAGGGGGAGCGAGGGGAAAGAAAAAGATTATAGAGAAACAAGAACGCCAGGTGGGGTGGGGGGAGGATATTGAGAAGATGAGCGGGAGGGGGAAAATCATACATTTGTGGGGGAAATTGGGTGGGTAGGGGAAAAAAGACGAGAATTTTCAGATGAAGGAAAGATTATTGAGTGGAAAGGAATTTAGAGGGGGGAAATGAAGGAAATTGGAAGAAGTTTAATAGATTTAGGGGGGAGGGGAGAGAGGGAGAAAAAAAACTGGAGAAAGAGGAAGAAAATTAGGGTGGAAAACACATACACGAGAAAAAACAGGTAAAATGGGGGTAAACAGAGCTTAGGCATCTAGAACGGTCAAAGGGATGCCAAAGGTATAAGCGAAGGATAACGTGCCTTCAGGAAAGCCGCAGGGGTTCCTCCGACTCACACGGACAAGCACGAAAAAGTCTAATTATTGGATTATTGCATTGTTTTGTTGTATCGTACCTCAAGTAATAAGCGTCTTTATTACCGTGTGCGTGGATGTGTGTCTTCGCGTCTTATCATTATGATCGTTGTGTGTATACTAAGCAAGCTTTGGTATTCGGATACTTGTAATCACACACATGCACTCAAATACAAACGCACACGCACATGATGACTACACAAACGCACACACGTGTTGATGTAGATAGATAGGTACGTATTTGCATATGCATCCACAGGCGTATTTTTGTTCTTGATATATCAAAAAAAGGAAATAAAATGACTTACGAATACCATAAGGGATAGAAGTTCCATGTTTTCACCATAGCTTATGAAACACACTTGTAGCAAAGCGTGTTCGATTTTGCACTACTGATTTCAACAACCTCTTTCCAACTCTCAGGATTTGCAAGAGTAGCAATATCATCCCAGAACGTATATTGCAAAATATATCATAATTTTCCAAGACGTTTTTTTAAGGAGGAAGGAGAACTCACGGAAGCCAGCGCAGTAATTAGCCTCTTTTAATACCAGTGCGGCAGATAGGCCTCTTACCGCATACAAGCAATGAGAATTTGCACATGCATAAGTACACAGATATGTGCGTGGAGGTATGTGAGTGTGTGTGTATGTATATGTGTGTGTGTGTGTGTGTAAGAGAGAGAGAAACAGATAGATCTAGATATAACCACAGTGTGTATATATAAAGGATACTTTTGCAGTTTTATAATTAATGCTAATGATTTAGTCTTTTGTTCTGTTCCCATAACTATTATTATTGTTGTTGTTGTCGTTCTAATAGTTATTTATATCATTGATATTATTATTTTTGTTATGATTATCATTATTATTATTATAAAAAAAGATTATTATTATTGTTATGATTATTACTATTGACATTTATTTTCAACATTTGGAATGAAACATCAATTTATCTCAGCGACTCCCACGAGTGCCCGGATGCCCGATTCCGAGGTTAAACGGCTTTTGTAAAACAATTAGTCTGTAATGTTGATTTTTTTTTTTTTTTTCCAAATGGTTTTTTTTTTCTGGTGTTTTCGTGTGTGGCAACCCTATGGTAGGTACTACTAACATGGTGCATATTATATTTTGAATAGCGATAGAATGGTATTGTAAAGAGGTACTTGTGTGATATGTCGTTAGAAATTCGTTATTTGGGAAGGATTATAGGGGGGAGTTTGGTTAATAAATAATCGTGGAATTTATCCGTGTAATTTTGTGGTTCAAGGCCAACAGCAACCA
>BOPN01001535.1:119581-124581 GCA_017312705.2 Penaeus japonicus
GAGAGAGAGAGAGAGAGAGAGAGAGAGAGAGAATAAGACTGAGAATGAGAGAGAGAGACTGAGAGAGAGAAAGAGAGAGAGAGAGAGAGAGAGAGAGAGAGACAAAGGGGGGAGAGAAAGAAAAAGTGAGAGGGAATGAATGAACTGTGCATTAGAGTTTGAAAATTGAGAGAGAAAAGGAAAGTAGAAAATAAAAATAGGGAGAGGAAGAGAACTCCACGCCCCCTCTTTTCCTCTTACTCGCCTCCATTTCCAGTCCCAAGGACGTTGGGGCGGAGGGGGAGGGGGTACAATACTGATACCCCTCGCCTGTACTCACCCGACTCCCCTCCCGTAGTTACGACGCTGATTACTAAATCAACATGTGTTAACGTTTCGCAAATGTTATCAACCTTGATTATTATTTAGAAACTCGGACCAAAATGATGTTGATTTTCCACATCACACAAATATCGACTGCTCGAATTGTGAAAAATTGCAGTCTCAGTTTGCCTATTAGTGGCGTTGTCTCTAATTTATTATATTATGTATAATGTATGATAATATCACGATTATCAGAACTTAAGTAGGAATAAGGTTCCATGTTCAGTTCATCTATTCAGGATCAGCTGGGAATATGAAGGTTCTCTGAAACGGGAAAATAAGAAAAGAAAATGGTCTAAACGAGGAAATAAGAAAAGAAAATGGTCTAAACAGGGAAATAAGATTTTTTTTTTTTTGTGAATAAAGAGAAAACTCGTTTTATGGATGAATAAAAAGATCAGATTTATGAATGAATGAAAAATAAGTCGTATGAATGAATAAAAGATTAGACTCGTGACTGATGAATTTTACGAATGAATTGAAAGAGCGTCTTCTTTGACCCTGTGTGTGTGTGTCCTGCGTCGGCAAGGAACCACGTCACTACCGGTCTGTTTACGTTAATTTTAAGTGGGTTGTTTATTTTCTTGTTGATTATAATTGCGGGAGGCACGTTCTACCTCGTTCTCATTCACATGGGTTGTGGGGACCAGTGTCTATATATATATATATATATATATATATATATATATATATACGCAAAGAGAGAGAGAGAGAGAGAGAGAGAGAGAGAGAGAGAGAGAGAGAGAGAGAGAGAGAGAGAGAGAGAGAGAGAGAGAGAGAATAAGACTGAGAATGAGAGAGAGAGACTGAGAGAGAGAAAGAGAGAGAGAGAGAGAGAGAGAGAGAGAGACAAAGGGGGGAGAGAAAGAAAAAGTGAGAGGGAATGAATGAACTGTGCATTAGAGTTTGAAAATTGAGAGAGAAAAGGAAAGTAGAAAATAAAAATAGGGAGAGGAAGAGAACTCCACGCCCCCTCTTTTCCTCTTACTCGCCTCCATTTCCAGTCCTGGGACGTTGGGGCGGGAGGGGGAGGGGGGTACACAATTGATACCCCTCGCCTGTACCTTACCCGACTCCCTCCCGTAGTTACGACGCTGATTACTAAATCAACATGTGTTAACGTTTCGCAAATGTTATCAACCTTGATTATTATTTAGAAACTCGGACCAAAATGATGTTGATTTTCCACATCACACAAATATCGACTGCTCGAATTGTGAAAAATTGCAGTCTCAGTTTGCCTATTAGTGGCGTTGTCTCTAATTTATTATATTATGTATAATGTATGATAATATCACGATTATCAGAACTTAAGTAGGAATAAGGTTCCATGTTCAGTTCATCTATTCAGGATCAGCTGGGAATATGAAGGTTCTCTGAAACGGGAAAATAAGAAAAGAAAATGGTCTAAACGAGGAAATAAGAGAAGAATTTTTTTTTTTTGTCTTTTTTATGAATAAAGAGAAAACTCGATTTATTGCTGAATAAAAAGATCAGATTTATGAATGAAGGAAAAATAAGACGCATGAACGAATGAAAGATTAGACTCGTGACTAATGAATTTTACGAATGAATTGAAAGAGCGTCTTCTTTGACCCTGTGTGAGTGTCCTTCTGCGTCGGCAAGGAACCACGTCACTACCGGTCTGTTTACGTTAATTTTAAGTGGGTTGTTTATTTTCTTGTTGATTATAATTGCGGGAGGCATGCTCTACCTCGTTCTCATTCACATGGGTATATATTGCACAACACCACCACTAAGTCTGCATACACATAGAGACACTTACCTCTTGTAAGAATGCTGGACGTGAGTTGTTCCTCGTGTTACCGGTCGGTTGATTTTGAGGGTATTGTTATAACAGTGATTTTTGGATTGTTTATAGATCATAGTAGGTTTGATGAGTATTTCGGGTTGTTAAAGGGATTGGATACTTATGATAGGATATTCAGAGTGAAGATCATATGAGAATTGTACAAAATACCAAGGAGCAGCGGTAGAACGAGGCACTGTAGGAAAGACGTCTAATTAGGATAGGCTGTAGGACAGGATGGGTTGATACTGCTTAAGGATCCTTGTTGTGAGTGCTTTGTGTCTTTGTTGTGTATGTTATTGTATTAAAGTATGTCCATTTGGTACTTATGAGAAATGATCCTAATGTTTGTAACCGATAACACAGAAGGTAGTCATCGGGGACGTAAACAATTTTTTTTAATGAGGGGCTCATTTGAGAAAAAGTTCATTACCCGAGCAGTTTGTAAATCTAATCTGCAGTGCTATATAGGCCATACATAGGTGTATGTAGATTTTTCTTTCTTTCTTGTTTTTGAGGAATTACCTGTGGTATGCAACAGATAATTGTCTTACACCAGCCAGTGTGTATCCACATTTGATAATGTAGAATAGAAATGACAGGAGCTCAGACTCCCCTCCCCCTACATCCACGTCACAGTTTTCACGGAATAAAAAGTCAAAATACATTATTATGATAGAAGACGACTGCACAAAACAATTTAGGATAAAGGCACATCCATAGTAAGATCTAGAGGTTGGAATGGGGCATAAATTTGCGTAGATTTTCTATCATTCGTGTTTAATCCCAGTGCATCCTTTACTCCGCAAGCATTAGTGGCCAGAGGATAATATTGTAGCTTCGATGTATGGACGCAGTTTATGGGTGAGAGCAACCATTATTTATGGACGTGTTCCCTCCCGCAGAGCCAGCGTAATTCTAACCCTTACCTTTTCTGCGCAAATGCCTTGGCACTTTAATTTATTGCATGTACGTATTATATACATGTTTATGGACGAAATCTCGAGTTACGTCTCAATTTTTGCGTCCATATGTATGTAATACAATTACGGTACACTGGCTACTGATGCCTTCCTAAGACAAAGGCAGTGGCATGTGTCTTTATGCATCCGAAGTACGGTAGGCACCATCGTACCATCCCAAGTGAGATAAAGGGGTCGATAAATATGTACATGGGTACCCAAAGTACGGTAGGTCAAGGATCATCGCAAATGAGATAAAGTGTGTGTGTGTATATATGTGTGTGTGAGTCTGTGTCTGTGTGTAAGTGCGTGTCCATGTATGCGAGTGTGTATGTACGATCGCCTTCTTTGTACGGTAGGTCGAATACCATCCCATGTGACACCAAGAACCCAAACAAGAATGGGCCAGGACGTGTCGCTGCGTGTCAACAGCCGGACTAATGACAGCTCGCACGAGAAACTGTCATCCAAGGGAATAAACGCGCCCAAAACACGTTCATTTCTGATAAAGCGCCATTATGTGCTTTCCAGATAACCGTGGTTTAAGCTGGCCTGCGCCAAGTATTATCAGGGCTGGCTGGTCGGATGACGAGACCGATAATGACATTAGGGAGATTGGGGTAAATCTTAGTATCTTGGTCAGCACGATAAATTAGAATTATTGATAACGTGACGATCCGCCCTTACGATATTATTGTAATTTGTTTCTAGATGATTCTTATTCTTATTTTATTGTTACTTTCTTCTATTTTGTCGTCGCTGCGCAATATTTTGACCGTTTCTGATGTTATGGTATTTTTTATTTATGTTGGTGCTTAGGTTCATATAAAAAACGACTTTGAAGGTGAACATCTCCTTTGTAATATAACCTGCCTTACCCTTATCTTCTTCCTATGTCTATTTTTTCGACTGCAAAACTTGACGCGTGTTGTTATGTAGTAAGTGGAAATAAAATTGTTATTGTGTTGTAGATGTGAATGATATTTTTCTTCTTCTGGATATCTCTTCGTAGTTCATAGATCCAGTTGTATTTAAGTAAGTGAATATCGGATGTCAATTGTTCATAAAATGACTATTTTAAAACCCTTTCACGCACAAACTACCAACCATTATTTACCATCAGCTCTGAGATCGCGACTTCCTCATTGTCCGCCCGTCGGTCTGTCTGTCTTCGCCATCGCGCATGCCTAAAAAAGAGACACAGACACAGGCACGAAAACGTAGCCTAGCGTGTCTGGGTCTCGTACGTAAGAGCAATGTCCGCGCCATAACAACTGTATGATAACTCATCATTTAATCAGGTTAGATTGTAGCTTGGCTTCCGCTGTCCTTTGTTACGGTAATTACCAATCTGTCAGGAGGTATTAGGTGGCTGGTAATGTGAGCAACGAGGCGGAGGGAGGAGGTGGGGTAGGAGGTGGTGGTTGTACGTGTTTGTCTTGTAGCAGTTTGTCGGTTTGTGTGAAATTTATTCGTAAAGGTGGCCTATATGTGCGTTCACGTGTTTATTATTGCGTGTGTGTGTTTCTTTGTGTTTGTTTGTAATGTGTGTGTTTGGTAGAATATATATATATATATATATATATATATATATATATATATATATATATATGCGCGTGTATTTATATATCAATTAATTATATCAGATTGATTATAATTATTAATTATATTATATTATATATTATATCTATATTTATATAGCAATTAATTATATATTGATATTAATTATAATTATTAATTATATTATATTGTGTCATTGATTATATCCACCACACCTATCGATTAAGGTGATACTTGAATCATAAAATAAGTATGCCAGCCAGATTATATTACCGCCAGATGCCATAACAATTATGTCTTGAGGA
>BOPN01001535.1:134581-137081 GCA_017312705.2 Penaeus japonicus
TTGCCACATGCCAAGGACGGGATTCGTAGATGTCTTAGTCTTAGGCCAAGTCTTCGTCTTAGATTACTCTTAGATGGACCAGTCTTAGAGTCATAGAGAGAGACTCCTCGCTGGGGGTGGGTGGGGGTGTAGGAGCAACCCCTCTCGTTCCTCGGAGGTGGAATTGCTCTCACGCCATCGTTTCTGTTCAAGTTGAGTGAACAAACGAATGGAGAGGATTAATTCGGCTACGTTATTTAAATCGTAAGACCGCCTTCTACCCTATTCTTACAGGGGCTCATCTTTTGGACTCCTGCAGGATCTGCAATGACTGAAGAGTTGCGATGTTGCTCGCCATTCATACACTCTCCTTTGTCTGCATATCACCCGATCCGGGGAACCGTGTCTTTGATCAAATAGGCGATTAAGAATAAGAATTAAATCAACGAATCCTTATACCATGAGTGCACTGTAATCTAAAATTGAAAAAAGAAAAATATAAACATTTTCCAATTCCATATTTATTGGCATGTTATTTTTCTGAATCAGTTTTATACTTTATAATCTCATACCCGGAGGTAAAGGGAAAAAAAAAAAAAAAAAAACGCCAACTTGTTTTGTTTAGACTGCGAACTTTAGCTGTCGTGTCAGAAATGTAGTGTGTATTTGCTCTCCATGCTGTCCGTGAGTTTAGTGTCTACTATTCTTGGTGTATCCTGCTATCTTTCTCTTTTTCTTTCTCTCTTTCTGTCATTCTGTCTCTCTTCCTCTCTCTCTCTCCATCTCTCTCTCTCTCTCTCTCTCTCTCTCTCTCTCTCTCTCTCTCTCTCTCTCTCTCTCTCTCTCTCTCTCTCTTTCTCTCTCTCTTTTTCTCTCTTTCTCTCTCTATTTTTCTCTTATGTATGTATATATATATATGTATATATATATACATATATGTATATATATATACATATATGTATATATATATATATATATACATATATTTATAAGAAAATTGGTAGAATGCAGCAACGCATTTAATATAGAAATACAAATTTAGGTGAAATTTGTACTTCCATATTAAATGCGTTATTGCATTCTATCATCTTTCTCACATAGATATAACCCCGGTAACCTGATTTGTGACTTGAATTTCTAATTCATTACTGCCGAATGCCCACGGGAATTGTCTGTATAACCTCGCTATCGCTGTTCTGCTAAGAGCATATAGGTAATTTCCATGATGGTTGTATGGCATTTGGTTTGACAATTCTTTTAGTAGGTCGCATGATCTATTGGGTTAGTAGCCAGGATTGTCACTCTGACGACCCAGGATCGAGTCCCGGTCAAGGAGGTAAGATTTGTACTTATATATATGTGTGTGCATATATATATATATATATATATATATATATATATATATATATGTATATATATATGTATGTATGTATATATATATATGTATATATATATATATATATATATACATATATGTGTGTATATATATACATATATATATATATATACATATATATACATACATATATATATACACAAATTTGTGTGCTGTATAGTTTATGCATATATATAATTGCTTATTTATTTGTGTATCATATATACATACACACAAGCAGGCGGAGGTAACAAAGGCGTAGATCGTTGGTCCCTTGAGCCCGTCGAGGTTCCCGGCGTCTGGCTGGGCGCCGTCACGACATCAGGCGGCATTAGTCTCTTGCGTGAACATGCGACGGCAGCGCAGCGGGCACAGAGATGTCTTTAAGGCAGGCTGTTGTGATGCAATTAGTTATAGTGCGCACACAGAGACACTCGGCGTGTACGTGATGGATGTATGAAAGAACAGTTGAATTATTTCTCCGGAAATGTTATGATGTTGCAGGAGGATAAACAAGCTGGGAATTGATTAATTAGTTGCGAAGGCATGGGGTTATTTTGAAAGTGATGGGAGATCTGTTTGCAGTCACGTGTCAATGTTTACAAGCCTATGTTTACAAGTCTGTGTATGGATACCTATGCTAATAACCGGAGTTTGCTGGTTTTTTTTTGTTTTTTGTTTTTTTGTATCATGATTAATTCATTTCATCTCACTTCGCTAGAGAATTTATTTATACGTCTTTTCTTCAAGGCTTTTATTATTTTGTAAGGTGTGAATAGTACACCAAAGTAATATTGATAATTATTTTTGTCGTATTTCACCTGTTTTTCATTTTGCAGGTGAGTCGTGGCTGGAGTGTGTAGTTTCACCCACAAAAAAATTGTGCAAGGTAAGTAAATATAATCACAGTTCCGCCATTATACTGAGTAAATGAAGGGAAAAAAACAGGAGTTATTTCCTTCATTCGAATCTATCTTGGTTGTTACTTTACCACAATTGACGGTGTTATCCCAGTACCGAATGTCATCCTCTCCCTCTTTTCTTCTTTCTTCTCCCTCCCTTCCTCTTCCTTCGTCTTCCTTCCTCCCCTTTCCTCTTCCTTCCTTCCTCTCCCTCCCTTCATCTTCTTTCCTGTCCTTTCCTTCC
>BOPN01001535.1:149581-152081 GCA_017312705.2 Penaeus japonicus
ATCATTGGCGTTTTGAAACCCATTTCTGGCGAGATCCGATTCAGGCGACTGAACAGCAGTAGACGCAAAGGCGGTAGAGAGTCCCCATCGTGTTATAGCAGAAGAGCGTGTGATGTTTAGGATTACGATCTGTTTGAAATCCCTTTGAACTGATGTACGGGCGTTCTGGCATCGTATATCCGTGAATATCACTAGTGTTCGTGTGGATCAGATGATAGCAAGGAAGGCAGTAAGCTTGGATGATTTACAGGGATATTCGTGACGTATCAGTGACGTCACGGACAAGACGGGGTGGGGGGGGGGGGAGGTGGTCTTAAGCTGTGGTCTCAGTCGGCGTGAGGTCCACACTTGACTCGCGTCTGGCCAGCAAGCAACCAAGCAAGCTCTCAACGTGGGGCTTTGAAGGACCGCCTCTCTCACGTACCCTTCATTCAGAATTTGGGACTTTGGAAAAAAAACTCCTGTCTCACGCCCCTCGATTTTTTGAAAATTATTTCGTCTTATTACAAAACCTTTCCATTGTCTCTGCATTTCGTCGACTTTGGTTCTAAATATTTTTTTGTAATTACCACCGTTTGCAACATACTGCAGACTGTACGTGAAATTCGCCTGTTTTCAAGTGCCTTTCCGAATTGAAACACCTGAATTTTTCTTTGTTTCATATTATTGTGTCTGTTTATTCTGAAATTCGAATGATTTACTAAACCTGGTACTGTTTTAGTCAGAGAAGTTGCAGTTTGAGAAAATGCAAAAACATGACAATGGACTTGCGATATATTTTGCTGAACACGAATCCGAGCTGAGTGCAGGAGAATGTAGCGGCGTCCGACGCGGATAGAGTGTCCCGCAGGAGGTCCTGGTGTGAGCCAGACCATGTCCATAGGTGTTCTCGGCGGCCGCCGCACCTTTCGCTGGGAGAGCGCCAGTAAACCCGCCCTCAACCGCTGCATCCCCCGCGCCGCCCAGGGCCAGCATCCGCCTGCGTCTCTCCCGCACCACCTCCGCCTCTACCCTTGCCCGCACCGCCACCTCCACCACCACCTCCACCACCGGCCGCGGCGGCGGCACATCTCAGCCGACGCCCCACCCTGGCAGCGGCGCCCCAGCGATGTCGTGCCCCCGTCCGTCGCCTCGTCGTGGCAGACGGAGCCGTCCAGCCTCCTCACGCCCGACACCCTCAGCGTGAGCGGGGAGCGGTCCGCGTCGAGCGCCGGCGGGTCGAGTCACGAGTCGCGAAACGTCCTCCTGCCGAAGAGGCCCTGCGTCACCGCCAGGATGTCCTCCGCCAGCGCACCGAGAAGCGGCGCCGCAGACGACAGCGGCGAGTCCCCGACGGCCGCCGCGCGGGAGGTGAAGCAGTACTTGAACCGCACGCTGTTCCCGCGGCCCTCGTCCACACTGCACGGCTACGCCTCGCTCTACCACCGCCTCAGAAAGCTGCCGGCGACGCACAGGAAGGCGCGGCAGCGGGGCAAGACCGCCCCGGAGGCTAGCGCGCCGCCGCCATCAGGCGTCTCCGAAAGGGACCCCGAGGGCAACGACGAGTGCAAGGCGAACCCCAGGGAGTCCGCGGGAGGCGTCGCGCCGTGCCCTCCGCGGGTCGAGATACACATCTACGTGCCAACTGCGGCGGCCACAGCCCCTGCCCCGCTCCAGCAGGAGGGCGACGCGCAGAGGAATCTGTGAACAGCCTTTTTCGGGGGTCACGTGCAAGATTTATATGCGCTACTTTCTATTCTTAAGTTCAGCTTTTATTAATTGCCTGTACGATTCATGTCACAGACTTATGTCGACATTATCCCAGTGTTAAATAGATGATGTACTTTCAAGGAATTGTTGGACATTGAAAAATATATTGTATTGTGCTTTATTTAAATTTATCACAAAATTATATAAAAAAAACAGTTACACAAAACATTTATATTTTTAATGGACAGCCATAGGTCCCAAGTCTATCAAGCATGTGTTTTGAAGCGAAAGACTCTTCCCGAGGTCAAAATGACCGCATGAAAATACGTTATCAAATCGTCTCCCTAAGATCAAGCTCATCGGACGTGGCTGTAACGATAATGCTTTATACTCAGTAACATTTCAGTCACTGCAACCTTAAAGAAACTAGTAATCTTTTGACATAGTCACATTGTGATGTTTTTTTACTTATATATCGGGAAAAGACGAGATTGATATTTACATTAGATTCTAAATATTAAAAACTTTGGCCGTCTGTGATTTCACGTAACGCAAAGTAGAGAGGACGGCCGTTGTCAGAGTTGAGGTAATGATTCGCCGTTCACGTACCAATGTCAAACTCAGTGAGGGACAGAGTTCAGTGATGTTACTATTAAGAACCTTTATTTGAAGCCTACCGTAGAACCTGTGCTGTGATGTACAATGTGCTATTATGTACGATCATTATGTACTGTCACGACATCGAAATGGGCCGGTGTTGCAAAGATTGGTACCAGTGTTGCTAAGATTGATGCCAGTGTTGCAAAGATTG
>BOPN01001535.1:162081-167081 GCA_017312705.2 Penaeus japonicus
TCGTGACCTACAATGTTTAGTCACCATGGAAAGTATAAGTGTTTAATTCATATGATATATTTTTTAAAAGATATACGTTCCCTTGGAGGGGGTAAAGAAAGGGGGGGGGGGGGGGGGGGGAGTAACGCGTGACCCCTTTCGTGGAGGAATCTCTGGGTTACGGTAGTGCACACTGCATGCATGTGGTTTTCATGTTTCATGTGTGTATTAGAGAGTGAGAGAGAGAGGGGAAGGGGGGGAAGGGTTACGTGTGCGTGTGGCTGTACGTATGCATGTGCACGTACAATCGTACATGTGCGTGTGATGGATAGGATGGCATAGATAGAGGAGGATACGAAAGGTAAGAAAGAAGAGAGAAAATAGATAGAACGTTATAGCTAAAAGGGAGGGATAAACAAGAGATAAGAAGCAAGAGGAGAGACATAGGTAGAGAGAGGTAGATAATTATGTACATAAACAAGTAGATACAGATAAATAGATAGAGCTAGATAGATTGTTATGAATAGTTCAGCAGGTATAAATAGATAGGTAGTTTAATGATTATAAGGAGAATGAAAATAGAGATAAACAGAGATGTGGAAACTAGATAGATAAACGGGGAGAGCGAGGAACGCCAGACGGGGAGCGAGCGAGGCGAGAGCAGCGTATGAAGTCATCATAACGAAGTGTAAAGTCGGCTAAGTGAGCACCCACTTGGGTTTAGCTTCTTCCCTCGGCGACCGTCGGGCCCATCCGAGTGCGTGAGGGGCGAGTGCGAAGGTGTCTTCCGACTGTCTGTTCCTCGGCCTTTGTGGTCTGATTATGTGATATACACACACGTGTACGTAAGCGCGCAGAGGCACACACGCAGTGATGCATGTGAATACTTGTACGCTTACACGAGTTTATGTACTAGCTCATGCACGCGTGCACGCATGCAAACACACACACACAAACACATACTCACACACAAACACATACTCACACACTCACTCACTCACTTATTCACTCACTCACAATCATACAATCAGAGAGAGAGAGAGAGACAGACAGATAGACAGACAGACATACAGATAGACACAGAGACAGGGACAGATAGAGGGGAGGAAGACAGAGCGAAAGACAGAGACAGAGAGAGATGGATACCTATCACAAAAAAGCCAATGTTGCCCTTCAATTACATTTCTTTGTAGCATCCGAACCCTTCCTGCCCCGACCCCCACCCCCACTCCCACTCCCACTCCCACCCCAACCCCAACCTCAACCCCCGGTATTGTAACACAAAAAAAACTATTAATCTTGTGTTTGTTCACACGTGATGCACCCAAGTCCCAAATCTGCAATTAAGCCGGAGCAATTAAAGAGGTAATTGCAAGATGGAAAAGAAGTTGCATTTAGATCTGTTTGTTTATGACGTTGCATGGCAGTGGGAGAAAATGGTAAGAAGAAAAAAAGTTCAAACGTTTCATTCATTTGATTAACGGACGAAGGTCGTGCCGATTCAGGTCGCAACAATGAGCGAAGGTCAGAGGCTAACTCTGGTCGTTTGTTTTCCTTCTTTCCTTTCCTCCCTCTTTCCAACCTTTCTATTGTCCTTCCTTATCTCTTTCATTCTTTCCCTCCCTCCCTCCCTTCCTCCTTCCTTCCCTTTTTTATTTATCTCCTTCCCTCCCTCCCTCTTTCCTTTCTTTCCTCCTTCCCTCCTTCCCTCACGCCCTCCCTCCCTCCGTCCCTTCTTTCCCTCCTCCCTCTTCCCTCTCCTGCCCTCCTCCCTCTATCCCTCCCTCCACTCCTCCAACCATTTTTCCCTTCCTTCCTTCCTCCCTTACCTCCTTCACGGCCTCTTCCCTTTCCTCCGCCCCTCCTCTATTCTCTCCTATCCTCCCTATCTTCGTTTTCCCTTCCTTCCTTTTCTCCCTCTCTGTTTCCCTACCCTTCCCTCCTTCCCTATCTCCCTTCCTTCCTTCTCTCCTTCTCATTTCCCCTATTCTTCCCTTATTCTCTCTCTTCCCTCCTTCCCTCCCTTCCCTTCTTCATTCATTTCTTCCTTTCTTCCTTCCTTCCCTCCTTCCCTCCCTTCCCTTCTTCATTAATTTCTTCCTTTCTTCCTTCCTTCCCTCCTTCCCTCCTTCCCTCCCTTCCCTCCTTCATTCATTTCTTCCTTTCTTCCTTCCTTCCCTCCTTCCCTCCCTTCCCTCCTTCATTCATTTCTTCCTTTCTTCCTTCCTTCCCTCCTTCCTTCCTTCCTTCCATCCCCTCCTTCCCTCCCTTCCCTCCTTCATTCATTTCTTCTTTTCTTCCTTCCTTCCTTCCTTTCTTCCTTCCCACCTTCCTTCCATCCCTTCCTTCCTTCCTTCCTTCCTTCCTTCCTCCCTTTCATCCCCTCCTTCCCTCCTTCCTTCCTCCCTTTCATCCCCTCCTTCCCTCCCTTCCCTCCTTCATTCATTTCTTCCTTTCTTCCTTCCTTCCCTCCTTCCTTCCTTCCTTCCATCCCCTCCTTCCCTCCCTTCCCTCCTTCATTCATTTCTTCTTTTCTTCCTTCCTTCCTTCCTTCCCACCTTCCTTCCTTCCATCCCCTCCTTCCTTCCTTCCTTCCTTCCTTCCTTCCATCCATCCCCTCCTTCCTTCCTCCCTTTCATCCCCTCCTTCCCTCCCTCCCGTAATGAAAAGCACAGACGCCCATGAGCGACCAGCCGATACGCCGCCGCTGCCTCATAAATCATGAGGTGTATTCAAAGAACGCGCGCCAATCCTTTTAGGTTAATGGGTGGGCGCGGCCATTCATGGGAGGGGGGGGAGGGGAGTTGGTCGAACGTTTCAGGAGTGATAATACGCAATGGAGAAAGGTGTTCATGGATGGGAATAGGGGTGGGGATGGGGATGGATGGGGTGGCGGGGGAAAAAGGGGTAGTAGGGGGTATGGCTGGCGCGGGATTAAAAAGTCTCTTGGGGTCTTCCTCTCGGATCTCTTCTCTTGGTCTGACTTTTTCTCTGGTGTCTTCCGCTCGTTTTTGTTTTTCTTTTCTCTTTTTTTATTAGTTTTTTTTCCTCTCTCTCCCGACTACCTATGTCTTTCTTTTTGTTTCTCTCATTCGGTCGCTCACTCTGCTCTATCTTTTCTCTCTCTCTCTGTCTGTCTCTCTCTATCTCTCTATCTCTCTCTCTCTCTCTCTCTCTCTCTCTCTCTCTCTCTCTCTCTCTCTCTCTCTCTCTCTCCCTCCCTCCCTCCCTCTCTCCCTCTCCCCCCCCCTCTCTCTCTCTCTCTCTCTCTCTCTCTCTCTCTCTCTCTCTCTCTCTCTCTCTCTCTCTCTCTCTCTCCTCTCTCCCTCCCTCCCTCCCCCCCTCTCCACCCTCTCTCCTCCTCTCTCTCTCTCTTCTCTCTCCCTCTCTCTCTATCTCTTTTCTCTCTATCTCTTTTCTCTCTATCCCCTCTCTCTCCCCCTCTCTCCCTCCGCTTCGTCTTCCCCTTCTTTCCCTCGCCTTCTCCCCTTGATCCTAGACTCTCCTCAGGCTTACTTCCATTACGATGCTCTGTCATTGGTCAGTTCACAGGAATGACTGCCATTAAATTCTAGGAGAATTGTTCGACTATCTGAATTGTTGATATTTTACGTGAATAACTTATCACATGAAAAGCTTGACAGGAGAGGAACGACATGAGGAAGGGAACGTCAGAAGTACCGGTTTGAGCACGGGTGAACAAGCAGCGCACAGAAAACGGGGAAATGGCGGGAAATTCAAACACGTGCAAAATCTTGTACAATAAGATGTTTGAAGAGAAGAAAAAGATAAATATTTTACGAACGAGGGCATACATAGGAATCTCATTTTATGCGAATCATGAAAATATACCTAATTTCATAACTGATGATTATGTTTTTATCGTATAATGTTTTACATCTATTTCGCCTTTTAAACATTTATATTACAATTTTGATAACAATATGTTTGGATTCAATCAGATTTTATTGATTTTCTAACAGCCATACAGTCCTGCATTGTGTATGTGGGCTCATAAAATCACAGTTGATGTTTCTTTTATATTTATGAAATAGTTGGGCAAACCGCTTCATATCAGTAGGTACATGAAATTTTCTTTGATCTGACACGAGGTTCCTCTCAAATGTAAAGTATGATTCACTATTCACTGTTTATTGCCCAGCCATAAGGTAAGACGGGAATCACTAATATCGGACGTGCGTGCATGTGTGTGTGCGCGCGTGTGTGTTTGTGTGTGTAAAAATAAATAAATGAAACGCTATATGCTCTGAACAAAGGATACCATAAGACGATAGGCCTATTTGCCCTTTGTGTCAAATTGACCTTATCGCGGACTTTACTACCAAACCAAGGGCATCTTCAAAGTGCTTTCAAAACTTCAAGGTTTCTTACCACAAGCACAGAGTGACTGGATCGCATCATCAAGGAAGTCTAGATACAGGTGGTCTTAGGTCCTCTGTTCTTGTTTTGTTTGTTTGCTTGTTTTACGTACCAGCTCAATACTTCTAGGTTCACAACTGAGGCTTTATGTAGACTACTCTTCTCGCCCTCCCCGAATGCAGTCCAATGCAGAGAGAGTAGATTACACCCTCAAAAAATGGATCTCTCCATGGCTTGAATGCAGTTTGGTCTGCTTATAGATTGGCACCCCTCCCCCTGTCCATCCAGGACCAAAGATTGTTTTTATTTTCATTGGAATAAATCTCTAATTATACCGTAATCGAGTGAGATAAGATTAAGACTCTATCGTGAATATTGAAAGTAAACTACAACAGAAAATAATTGAAATATAACACTGAGTTTACCGTACACCAATGAAATTGAATTAAAACTATATTTTACACCTTTAAAGTAAATTATGCCAAATATCACAAACCACAGAAGTAAAACATCACCATACGGAACGAGCGACACCAGAACTTCGGTAATCTTTCATACCTGTTTCTTAGTATCCCATAGCAACACATACCGATTGAAATACGTATGGGATATTTATAAGCCATTCCCGTATTCCTCTTCAC
>BOPN01001535.1:172081-179581 GCA_017312705.2 Penaeus japonicus
CTTTTCTTCGCTTTCTTTTTCTTTCTTTTCTTCGTTTCTCTCTCTCTCTCTCTCTCTCTCCCCCTCCCTCTCTCCTCTCTCCTCTCTCCTCTCTCCTCTCTCTCCTCTCTCCTCTCTCCTCTCTCCTCTCTCTCCTCTCTCTCCTCTCTCTCCTCTCTCTCCTCTCTCTCCTCTCTCTCCTCTCTCTCTCTCTCTCTCTCTCTCTCTCTCTCTCTCTCTCTCTCTCTCTCTCTCTCTCTCTCTCTCTCTCTCTCTCTCTTTTCTCTGTATTTTCTCTCATCTTCTAAATAATGGTATTAATTCAGAAATACATCGGTAACCTAGTGAATTACAATACATCATGCATTATGCAATCACCTGACCAGAATATTTGCGTTTCAGGATAAATTCCCGAGTGTGAATCCGGCGCGGCTGGTGAACAGACTGTACCCCTACCGCTCGTTCCTCCCGCCGGAGACGCAGAGGTCGGTGGAGGAGGTGTACTCGACCTTCGGAGTCACGCCCCTGGAAGTGAGTTTTTCTGTGTGTGTTTGTGTTTGTGTGTGTTTGTGTGTGTATGTGTGTGTGTATGTGTGTGTGTGTGTGTGTGTGTGTGTGTGTGTGTGA
Source organism: Penaeus japonicus (assembly GCA_017312705.2). Lineage (NCBI taxonomy): Eukaryota > Metazoa > Arthropoda > Malacostraca > Decapoda > Penaeidae > Penaeus > Penaeus japonicus. The sequence goes on from BOPN01001535.1 coordinate 172,688, forward strand.
GTGTCTGTTATCTGTGTATGTGCGTTTGTTTGATTGTATATATGTATATATATACATGTATATATATGTATATGTATATATATATGTATATATATGTATATATATATATATATATATATATATATATATATATATATATGTATATATATATATATATATATATGTATATATATATATATATATATATATATATATATATATATATATATATATATATATATATATATGTATACACACACACACACACACACACACACACACACACACACACACACACACACACACACACACACACACACACACACACACACACACACACACACACACACACAATCACATATATACATTATTGATACAAATGTATGAATGATGAATGTTCTTGGTATTCATATTTGTGCAATATATTTTCTTTCACAGGTCAGTGTCACAACTCCAGGTCAGAATGAGGTACGAGCAGTAACTCCTCAGGAAACTCCACATTCAGCTAATGTCACACTCAAAGTAGAGAGTGCTGAAGTTTCATCTCAGGTGTGTGCTCCTTGTCTTAATGAAATGATGACTGATAGATTACCGTAACTATTGCATATTCTTTTATATCTTCATTATATTACGCTAGAATATGGATGACAAACAAACAGAAACTGTGTCACTGCCACAGTAAAAACAGATGAAAGCTATGAGGTTACAAACTTTTAAAGAAAGTCCATCCTTTGACATAAGAAATGGAAAATGGAACTATAAAATATTAGTATATATAATGTTGTTTTTATATCGATATTTCTTTTTTCTTCTCTAGGTCATTGCAGGAAACAGCTGGGATAGCACACCACCTGCTTTCGTCTTGACGCCATATCACCACGAAATCCTCTCTGAAATGCTCCAGAGTCACAGTGTGGCTGACTTTTGCCTCATTGGCCCACGAGGCTGTGGGAAATCGGCTCTCGTCAGCAAGATGGTTCATATGCTTGGTTATCAGAGCGAACCTATTCTCCTGTATCAGGTGAGCATCTTGTGGTAGTAGTAACGGAGTGAAGTCTTTTTTTTTTTTTTTTTTTGAGAGGAAATATCATGGTGTACTTGTGTGGGTTAAAATGTTGTATTGTAGTGTCAGATAATAGGTTTTTATCCTCTCCTTTTTCAAATATTATTATATATTGACATACATAAGAATTGAAAGAGTCACTTTTTCTCTTATTCTTTCTTTTATTTGAGGTTTTGTTATTGGATACACACACGCACATACACACACACACACACACACACACACACACACACACACACACACACACACACACACACACACACACACACACACACACACACACACACACACACACATTCCTCTTTATATATACACCCAAGAAGAAAAGTTTCATAGCATATGTTAATACTAATACATTGTAACCATGATAGGACATGACTTCACGTGACCTCGTGCAACAACGGATAACATCCCATGACGGTGACACAGCATGGCAGTTTTCTCCCTTGGTCACGGCTGCGTTAGAGGGAAAGCTCGCTATTCTGGATGGAATCCACAGATTGCATCATGGAACCCTGGCTGTTCTACATAGGTATCAATATTGCACTTGTTCTTGATGTGCCTTAGGAAAGATTCACTTCAGTTGTTTTCTTTTATTATTGTTATTAGTATTACTAATGATATTATTATTATTATTATCAGCATTATTATTACCATTATGTGAAATATTTGATTACAAAAAATCAGAATCCAGCTACATACTATAAAGGCTACCATATTATTTTCCTATTATTCCAGACTAATTCATGACCGTGAGATGCAGCTCTACGATGGGACTCGCTTAGTGCATCACGAGAAATACGAAGCAATAAAGAACAAGTCAGGCCTGACAGACAGCGACATGAAGTCCAAAGGTGTCTACTCTATCCATCCATCTTTCCGCATTGTAGCTCTCGCAGAACCGCCTGTAGTTGGAGCTGCACAGGGACAGTGGCTGACTCCCGAGGGCCTGACTCTTTTCCTTTACCATACAATGCGACCACTTTCTCCTCAGGAAACCATTAATCTGGTCACAAATTTGGTAAGTAATTCAGATTCTCTCTCTCTTTCTCTTGCTCTTTCTCCTTCTCTTTCTCTTCTTCATTCTCTCTCTCAGCCCTGCTGCCTCTCCCCCTCTCCTCCCCTTCTCTCTATCCCTCACCCTCTCCCTCTTTCCCTCTTTCCCACCCTCTCTCCCTCCCTCTTTCCCTCTTTCCCACCCTCTCTCCCTCCCTCTTTCTCTCTCTTTGTTCTCTTCTTGTAAAACAAGTTGTGTTGTGTCCAAATATCATTTTATTTTTCTTTGCTCATATTGTGAACCGAGGATCACAATTCAATAACGATAAATATTGGAGGACCTTTTGAGAAATTGAGGTGTGTATGTATTCATGAAAGCTCAGGACCAACAAACATCTTTTCCTCTACCTGCCACAGGTCGGAGAATGCAACCCTTCTTTGGAGAAGCTCATCCTCTTGGCCTCCAGGATGTCTGTATCTACAGATCCGACTATGAGATCTCTCGCTGAGTCTTTGTCCCTGAGGCAGATCATTAGAATTGCAAAGAGGTTCAAGGCATATCCTGCCTTTGATATGCATTCTGCTGTTTATAAAGCCTGCCTTGCAAGGTGAGAGAACATGGTATAAGTGATAAATGAATATACATGAATATACTTACTGCTTTATAATAGATGTTTTGATTAAGTAATGTGTATAGCAATCTACTAGTCAACTTGAATAACTGTCTTTGTTTAAAATTATTTGTGTATACATTTGTATGTGTGTATGTGTATATATATTACTTATACTCTATATTTTCAGTGATCCAGTTTTTACCTAATATTTTCCATGATAAGTAATTTTGTACCCATTTCACTTCCAGATTCTTGCCTCCTTTAGCTAAGCAGTCCTTAGACTCAACTCTAGAGAATTCTGATATCTTCAAGCCGGGTGGAAGTGACAAAAAGGCACTAGCTTGTGAGGTCAAGGACGGAGTTTTGCGGATTGGAGACACCCACTGCAAAGTTTATAAGCCAGATACAAATACAAAAATTCCAGATACACTTTTCTTTGACATTCAGCAGGTTAGTAATGAGAGGTAGAGAAAGTGCGAGTGAGCGTGTGTATATTGGGTACAATAACTAAAAGCATTTTTTATTCAGAGGAATTTAGGTATTGAAGACTTTTTCAAAAATAGGGTTTTTGATTGCTGCTCTCCAGTCACAGGAGACAATGTAGATAAATAATTTTGTTTCAATATAATTTGATATTCATGAAGGCTTAATCACATAATACCTAAATCATCCCAGGTTTTAGGATGCTCCATATATATATATATATATATATATATATATATATATATATATATATATATATATATATATATATATATATATATATATATATATATATATATGTATGTCTTCCAATACTCACAAGATAGCTATGTTTTTCTACAGCACGTTGCAGTTCTGGAGAATATGTTGCAAGATTGGTTGCTAGGTGATCATCTGCTCCTGGTTGGCAACCAAGGAGTTGGGAAGAACAAGCTAGCAGATAGGTTCCTGTATTTGCTGTCACACCCTCGTGAATATATCCAATTGCACAGGTAGAGATTTTTTCCTGGTTTTAAAGTTTGACATATAACCAATTACATATTTGTTTTGTTTTTTTCTATCAGTACTTTTATTATTTTTCATGATTACAGGGTACTTCAAAAATAGCAATCATAATACTAGAACTCACTTAGCTTGTTGAATTATGTCCCTTAGTATTCAGTATATCAAAATCATATGTACAAAGGCTAGATGTAAGAGGAAAAGTCATTTTCATTTACGTCTGTCCATGTTACAGGTAGCTATGTCTACTTCTTTAAATACCTTTATATCTTTATCTATATCTGTCTATACATATATATATATATATATATATATATGTATTTACCTTTTATTTACATTTCATTCCCCTTATAATATGTGTATATATTTATATATATATGTGTGTGTGTGTGTGTGTGTGTGTGTGTGTGTGTGTGTGTGTGTGTGTGTATGTGTGTGTGTGTGTGTGTGTATGTATTCATTGTTTTATGTATTTATTCATTTGTATACAGAGAGAGTTAGATAGATATACACAAATTTGTTGAGATATTGATGTTTAAAAGAGCGCATACTTCTTTTCTTACAGAGACACAACAGTACAGAGCTTGACCATACAGCCTTTCGTCAAAGACGGAATGATCCAACATGAGGATTCCCCTCTGGTGGTGGCAGTGAAGACCGGCCGTGTCCTTGTGGTGGATGAGGCAGATAAAGCACCTACGCATGTTACGTGTGTGCTCAAGGTGCGAATATGCCTCCCTGAATATTTTTTGTTAGCTAAAGATTTGAAAGTATTGTTATATCTGTGACATAAGTATAATGTGTGCTTTGAATTTACACTCATGTGAATACACTTACGTACACATTCTCATATATACTAAAGGCTAATATACTGAAAGACATGCACACAAACACATTCACACACATACCCAAACACATATTCATAAACACACACTCATGCCTACCCACACAGATTCATATTAAACACACATTTAAAACATAACAAGTTTTTAATAAGGTCCTATTGACAGACTTTGGTCGAGAACGGAGAAATGCTCTTGTCAGATGGCCGACGAATTGTCCCTAGAAGTCACCCTCTCGCTTCTTCAAATGCGCCAAATATCATCGTGTCTCACCCTGACTTCAGAATGATTGTATTAGCAAACCGACCTGGATTCCCCTTCTTGGGAAATGATTTCTTTGGAGCATTAGGTAAACTAGATGTTGATTAAAAGATTTTGTCTACTATATGCATAACATAATTGTCATTAGATGAGTTTGTGTGTTCAGAAAACAATTGACTGTTTGCTATAGCTAACATATACATACACTTTTCATTCCAGGCGACCTCTTTAGCTGCCACGCCATTGACAACCCCAGCGTGGACTCGGAACTTGCTCTCCTTCGTGCCTATGGTCCCGACGTGCCTGAAAATATGATGAGGCGTTTAGTAGGTGCTTTTGGTGAACTCCGAGACTTAGCAGATCAGGGACTGATTCAGTACCCATATTCAACAAGGGAGGTTGTGAACATTATCAAACATCTACAGGTAAGTAGAGTACTTGGAAAAGAATTTTTTTTTCCACAAAACAGCTCAAGATTTTAATCATATATTTAAACATCAGTAGAAAGTGGTAGATACCATGGTTTTATCTAAATATCCAATCAGGTGTATTGTTTTAACCAAATATTGACCAATAAGTTTGAATTGATTATCTTGTGATATCATAGCATAGTACACACCATTCTTTTCCTCACAACAGAGATTCCCTGATGACGGTATTGCCAGTGTGGTGCGCAATGTGTTAGACTTCGACTCCTGGTCTGGAGATGCCAAAGACACACTAATCCGGGTTATGCATCAACACGGAATACCTGTCGGAACATCTCCAAATAATGTGAACCTTGCTAAAAAGTAAGATGGCTGTGTGCTACAAAGGCAGTGATGGACTTGGAAGTATTCACTACAAATACGTGGGCGTGCGTGCTTGTGTGTGAGTGTGTGTGTGTGTGTGTGTGTGTGTGTGTGTGTGTGTGTGTGTGTGTGTGTGTGTGTGTGTGTGTGTATATATGTATGTGTATGTGCATATGTGTTATATATGTATGTGTATGTGCAGCAGGTGTAAACATGTCTGTAAAATAGTTTTGAGGGTCTTCTATTGAAAACTAACTTCAGTGACAAGTAACCTTTGCTGATGGCATCACCACTACATGCCAGCATTGATTGATATTAGTGCTTATGAGGTTTTGATATAATATTTATTTATAAAAATATGTATTATAAAATGTAATTTTTATTTTAGAAAGTTGAACTCCACATCAGTGCTAGAGATCTTATATTCCCTTTACCCACCAAGGTAGTCTGGTGTAAAATATATAGGAAAGTATTTGTTTATCACTGCTTTGATATGATATTATGAAATAACAAGGCTATTGTACAATGTACATGTTCCCTCTACAAGCAATCATTTTTACAGTCTAGAATCATTGTCCTTATTCACTTCCAAGCATAGATGAACTTATAAAAAAAACTTGTTTGCAATCATGCATGCACAAGCAATGGAATTCTGATTAAAATTTATTTAAAATGAATTAATTACATCTCTTGCATTTTAACGTTATTAATTCTTATTTATCCCTATTTCCACAATGCACAAAGTTGTCCTATGCTGATCTACATACATATAAAATCCATGATTTTGTAATTCTTAAACAGTAAAACACATTTTTTTTTATATGACAATGAGAAAAAATACAAAGAATCTAATAAGTTTGGGTAACAGCTATGGATTCCAATTTTATTGTGATGTCTGAAAAAGATAAAAAATTAGACTGATTTTGAACATCAAATACATAATTATTGGAACTATCTTATTTTTTAGATTATTATTGTTGGTTGAAAGCATCCTCATGAGCAAATTTCATAGAGCTGTGATTTTGCATTTCCTTTGCTCATAAATAGTGCAATGTATTCCCTCTTTGTGCCCTGCCTGGTTTTCAGACCTTAAAGCACATGAATATAACAAGGTGCCCCTTGCAATTTAATGTCAGTGTAGTACCTTTGTTAGATATATTATATATAGACAATACCTCAGGGGAATTTTTAGAATAGCTCTTTCTCTCTTCTGTAGGAAGTGGAATTTTTTTTTCTTTTCTCTTTTCTTTTTAATGGATGTATGTGTTTTTAGAGAGACTTCTTTTATTTGTACGTAGTTACAATAACTTAATCAGTGTGGAGAATGTGTGCGTGTGCATGTGCATGTGTGGGTGTGAGTGTGA
>BOPN01001535.1:182081-184581 GCA_017312705.2 Penaeus japonicus
GACTGACGGAGGTACCACACGGTATCTTGGTCGTACATGAGGAGAGTACCAATACACTGTTGAAGCTCGATATGGATTCTGGTTCCGTGTCTAAACTGCAGACTGGTTCGCTCTTCGAAGCTGCTGCTGAAACTGTGCTGAAGAAGTTGGGGTCTGGTGCGGGGAGAGAGACGTTCTATCGCATGTGTAAGGACAAGGCTCAGGAATGTCAGATTGTGCTCTGGGAGGTGGGCGGCGGCAACGTTCTGTTTTTGGACTTGCTGGACGAATCTCTGCACTCTATAAGTCTGCCGCTGACTCTAACGTCTTTCCACGTGTTAAGCGGAGGGAATCAGTGGTTGGCTGTCAACAACGATGGCTCGAAGTGGCTGCTGAAAGGTGACCAAGAAAATACTTTCCCCCATATCCTTCACCCAGTCACACAGTCCAACTTAGAAGAAACGGTAGGAAGCGACTACTTGTCGAGACTTTCCCGCCTTGCACCGCAGAACCTGAGTGACTTCATTCTGTCGACGGCCCTTGATCAAAAGATTAGTGCTCCCAGTCGTCTGATCGCGCCTGTGAATTCCTTGGCTGCCATTGCCGTTGGTTTCCCTGATCTCGACGCAAGCGAGAATGAAGTCTATGTTTGGGAGGGCAAACAACAGTCTTCGAGAAGGCCTCACATCACTGTAGACCCTGCAAGTACAACGGTTGTGTTAGATGAAGTTGGACAGATTATTCGCATCGTAGATTCAGCCCCCGGTGATGCACTTCACAGTGATGTATCCCCTGCCGGAGCAGGCTGTTTCCTGGAAGTGACGGATGTCATCAACCATAGCCTGAGTTACGTACCTGTCCCTCGTGCTTCTCACTCAGCTCCTTACTGGACCTGGAACATGTCTGCAAGAAGTCCTCCTCTCCTCATAGCCCGAACTAGTGGCCAGGGCGTCGCGTCGGTGGATTCCTCTGGTGTGGTGCGTCTTTGGCAGACAGGAACCAGCGGTCTCGAGCGAGCCCTCGCCGAGTGGCGGAAGATGATAGGAGAGGACAGTGGTCCACTACGACTTGACGTTGAGAGGATGAGTGGGCTGGATGTGAGCTCGCCCAAGCACGGGAAGGAAGATCCAGATAATGAACCGCACGTGGGAGGGAATCAGTGGGCAGGTGGTACAGGAGGGCGTGACACAGCTGGCCTTGGAGGCATGGGTGGCCCATATCGCCTTGATGCAGGACACGATGTTTACCAAGTACCTCAGGTTGAGAAGGACGCTGTACCAGAAGAGGTACGAAGAGCCGCTCACGAAATGGCCCAGAAAGCGTTTAAGGAACGGCTGCGAGAGATTAAAATGAGTGAATATGATGCATCTCTCTATGAAAAGTTGGCCGGCGGTGTGCAACCTCAGGTTCGATCGCTCCGTGGAATCATCAGCTCACTTCAAGCCAGAGGCAAAGAGCGCCAGTGGATACGACACCGCACTTCAGGGGAACTGGACGACACCAAGCTGATCGAGGGCTTGGCGGGCGAGAGGAACATCTATCGCCAGCGTCGCGAAGAGGAACCCGAAATCGGAGCTCCTCAGAGCCGCCCCAAACAACTTCGACTGCTTGTGGACGTCTCAGGCTCAATGTACCGCTTTAATGGACATGATGGTCGTCTAGAACGCGAGCTCGAAGCAACGCTTATGGTCATGGAAGCCTTCGAAGGCTTTGAAAACAAATTTCAGTATGAAGTTTACGGTCACTCCGGAGAGGACGTTGCAGTACCCTTGGTTGATAAAAACAGCGTTCCACGTGACAACAAACAGAGGCTGGACGTGTTGAAGACAATGCAAGCTCACTCCCAGTTCTGTCTCAGCGGCGATCACACGCTAGAAGCTGCCAGGGAAGCGGTCACGCAGATTGCAAAGGAGGAGACCGATGAAAGCTTCGTAATCTTGCTCTCTGACGCGAACTTGGAACGTTATGGCATTCGACCGCGAGAGTTGGCCAACGCCCTCACAGCAGAACCGTCTGTACACACATATGCCATATTCATTGGCTCGCTGGGAGATCAGGCTGACAGACTGACAAAAGCCCTTCCTGCTGGCCGCTCCTTTGTCTGCATGGACTTGAAGAAACTTCCACAGATCTTGCAACAAATATTTACCTCGGCATTACTTAAATAGAGGTCGCACATTCAATTGCATAATGTTAAAGTTCAAGGAGAATTTAGTGGGATGGAAAGAATCGGGTTATTTTAAATTGTTACTTATATACGGTCTTATGATAGTATGAATGGTGTGTGTGTGTGTGTGTGTGTGTGTGTGTGTGTGTGTGTGTGTGTGTGTGTGTGTGTGTGTGTGTGTGTGTGTGTGTGTGTGTGTGTGTGTGTGTGTGTGTGTGTGTGTGTGTGTGTGTGTGTGTGTGTGTGTGTGTGTGTGTGTGTGTAAATTGGGTAAATTCTGTAATTCGAATATGTTTGTCGAAAGATTAATTACTCTTAATCTTACTTTGAATCTGTCATCATGTGTTGACATTT
>BOPN01001535.1:192081-207081 GCA_017312705.2 Penaeus japonicus
CACTCACTGGCATAGGGGGTTTCCACTTATCGCCGGCCCGTCGGGATTGGGGTAACTTCTTCAGCACTTGAAACTATAAGAAAAGTGTCCATCTACAGGTTCATCTCCATAAAGCAGAACCATGTCTGGGGTACAGAATGCTCTGCTGGAGGATTCTTTAGCCAGGCTTGATGCTGCCTTGGGCTCACCTGGAGGCGGGGTGATGAGGACTCCAAGAGCCGCCCGAAGACCCCACCCAACAGGTAGGTTGTGCGCAGAGTGATGTTGTGTGATTTTCTTTTATTTAGTTATTCGCTTTTATTATGTTTATTATCTTATATATTTCTAAATGTGGTTTTATTTATTTTGCTGATTTTGTTTTCCTTGCATGTATGCTTGCTTTTTGTGAAGCAGGAACAATATCTTAGGTATACCTTCAATACAAAGCTTATGATCATATGTATGATAGTTAGTTTTTAACCCATTCACGCCGGGGCAGTTCCGGCTTTGCGCGGTCGCAATACAGGGGTTCTCGAACGCATAAGCCTAACGCCTCGAGATTCTCGGGCGCACAAGCCGCAAGCCTCGGTTGCCCGCTCGCTCTACCCGAGCGCGCGGCTTCCCCTCATAGCGCGTCCAGGGCGTCTGACGCGAAAACCACAATACGTGCTATCACGTCAACCGGCGTGAATGGGTTAAAATGCTATTTTGTTCAAGGTATTTAATTTTGGATGAAAGTCCCCATATTTAGAACAAAACCAAATGTAAATAATCACCTCATAGAGGAATATTGACAATTTATAGATAGGACATGGATAATGGAATAATCATGTAAATACCAATAATGCTTTTGCTTTGGTAAAAATTAACCCTGACAGATATTTTTTCATTTCAGGAAGCAAGGTTGGACTAGATGTCATATCGATGCTTGGAGAAGAACAGTCTCCTTCCTTCTCTGCACCTGCAGTCCATGCGTCTCACATTGGTAATTCTCCTTTTGATCTAATTACCTAATCTAATTACCTGATTTAATTACTTGTCATAAATAGCTTAGTATTGCTTTAATTAAAGTTCATGGAATTTATCAGGTATTGCAATAATCAAACATCAGTGAGTTGGTCCAAGTGTTGCAGTAACCAGATCTCACTGAGAGAGAGACCAAAAATCAGTTAGAACTATGATCTGTATTTTCAATGATTCCCATGTTTTCTCAGGCATGAGTATGATGGACAGCCCTAGTATGATAATGGAGGATGTAACAGCACCTCCAATACATGCTACGCTGCTGGGCGATGCTACTTTGGATGTCACAAGCGCTGCTCTCCTTGCTGATGATGATCCTGGCGTCCGGGCTACACAGGTACTGCAGGAGTGCAAAGTTATTATTTTGTTCTAATTTTGCTTATTTGCATGTTATTCTGATTAGCATTTTGTTTATTTACTTATTTGTTAGATCCTTGTTATTGTTCTTTAATTATGACATCTTAAAGTTTTGTGTATCTTTTCCTTGGAATTTGTAAATGTGATAGTAGCATGTATAGCATATGAGTTTGAGTTGAAAGGCTAAGCTGGAAACCAAAGAAATTTCATATGTATAGCTATTTTGATGATGGTAAGTAATGTATTAACCATCTTTTCTTTTTCAGGTTCTATTCTCAGAGTTCATAAATATCATGGTGGCCAACCCATCAGAGTCACAGGTTTGGCAGGAGCTGGAGCAGTACCAGAGTGTGTGTGCGCAGCAGGTGGAGGTGCTGGCCAAGCTCCTTCGTAAAGCACCCAGACACCATGCTAATTTCACCCGCACTCAACAGGTTCGATGTGAATTGGTGTTCTTTATGCCATTGCTATAGAGAAAGTATTTTGAGTTGATTTTCCCATTAGCTTTGTTATAGTCTCATCAGCAAAAGTATCTACTGCAAAAAGATCTAATATTTGCTCAAAATGCACAAGCAGTTTTTGATACAGATCATGTTATTAAGCATGGAAATTTATGGGAAAAGGATTAGTGGTAATCAATGTTAACTCTTTTACTGGCAACAGCACTGCCAGTTGTCTCAAGTGATGACAATCTTTAAATGAGACAAGAATTAGGGGACAGGGGACTGCAGGCTTTAGGATAACCCTATTTATATTTTTTATTTCAAACACATTCCAGGTGTACCAACAACTGCTTAGCGAAAGAAACACTTGGCGACTGCTGGGATCACTATACATGGAACGTATGGGAGAGGAGGAGAATGACAAAGACTCTCCCATGACAGGAGAAGAACCCACCACTGATTTGACAGTTGTCACTCGTCTCTATGACACCAACCGCACTATCAGAGAGGTAATTTCATTGATTGATTGATTTGATTATTAGTAAATCTATCTTGTATGGAGCTTTTAAGATTTTTATTTCTGGGTATGATGATAGTAACTAGAAGGGTATCCATGTCCTTTGCTAGTAACAGTATTTTTTTTTTTTAATGTTTTCTTTGATAAATTCATCTGTATATTTTTTTTTCTCCCAATTCTTTGCCGAGTAAGATGTGTCTTTTTCTGCATTTCCATCTTGATGAAGCCATCCTCTTAAAATGAAAACAATCTTAGTACTCTACTGTGATATAAAGTAAAATTGATAGGAAAATTATTAATCTATCTCTGATTTATATTAATTTTTATTATCATCATCATTATTATTATAATTACAAGTTGTGGGTACACATACAGCATTGTCCTACCTGAGTATATGTGGTCCAGAAGAAAGCAAAAGTAATTTTACCTGCAATTATTGTCATTTTTCTTTTTCTTTTTTACTTGTTTAGTACATAGTTTTGAGCCTTATTTCCCCCCCTGTCCTGGGTGCACATGTATCTCTCAACTTTGCTGTCAATTAGGGGTTACCACATTACTGCTTTTTTCTCCTCAAAGGCCCAGATTGTGATTGACTGGCTAGAGAAGAATGCCGCTGACGACTTTGACAGGAAGTTTTATGACAGAGTGGAATATTTTGGTGACACACACATTGGTTGGGAAAACACTCTGAAATCACTGAAGGTAAGATCCTTATGTACATATATTTTCTTTAATGTGGCATCTTAAAATTTTGCGTATTTGGATAAGTATTCTGATTTCTAGATCTTCTTTGAGAGCTCGAATAGAGATGCGTCCTTACATTCTGAAAACACTGATGTCTTTAAAAAGAAAAATAAGAAGATCCTCTTACTTAGGAAGAAAATAATGTCAATATTTCTCATTTTCAGAGTGAGAGCAGCGGAGTCTCAATACCTTTCAGAGGGACACGAGCATTAGTTACGTCTCTAGACCCAGATGCTCCTGTTCGCCAGGGAAGACCTCTGCATGACCTTGACCATGTAAGTTTTTGGTAGACTGAAATATAATGTTGTAGCATTGGAAGATATTGGGTGAACAAGGAATAAATACGTGGTCAGATTATATGAATGTATATTTATGTGTTAAGATTCGCTGATGTCTCTTTTCCCTTGATAATAGTAAGTAATGTATCTTGAATCCTTAATCTTCTGCCGAATGCAGCTGCCATTAACAGTTATGTACCTTTGCTCGCAGGAAGATGAGATGAGGCTGATGAGGTGCGTATTTGCCTATGTTAGGTCGGGTCAAGTTGCTGCAGCAGAGGAGCTCTGTGTCAAGGCAGGTCACCACTGGAGAGCTGCGACTTTGGAAGGTTGGAAGCTCCACCATGACCCAAATCCTCTGGACCCTTCACAGCGCAACCCAATTTCAGGAAATCCATACAGGTGATTGATGGGAATATCCTTTGATTAGCATAAAGAGATTATTAGTTTACTGTTTATAATTTCCCAAGTAGCTTTATGTGATAATACTTTTTGTTTGAAATAAACTTGTGATTAATATTTGTTGGAGGAATTTTGTAAGGTATGTGTAAAGTATTGAGTCATGTGGTATCTTATTTACTTTGTTATTATTGATATTTAAAAAAAAAATCCAAACCAAGATGGTTACTGAATTTCCATTTAATAAAGTGATTATTTTCCTTTCATAGGGATGTATGGAAGGCAGTGGCCTGGCGGGCAGCTAGTGATGAACGTTTGCCTCAGTATGAACGCGCAATATATGGGGCACTCTGTGGCCACCTACAGGCAGTTTTGGGTGTGTGTCACGAGTGGCAGGATGTCCTCTGGGCATATAGTCGCACAATGGTCGATCAATGGGTTGAAGAGCAGCTTCGTGGGGCAGCAACACACTTAAGACCACTACACCCACTTCCCAAAGATTTCCCTGAAGAGAAGTGAGTATTATAGTTCAGTGGTTATGTTTTAACACACTAGTGTAGATCGCCAAAAATGTGATGGTAATGAACACCATATATAAACTTTACTTGTAAAATTTTGTTTATGATTTTTATTAAAGACACCAATAACAATGACTAAGGTAGAGCAACACAATTATAACAATACTGTAGTATGACCAATAAGAATATAGAGCCACATTAAACACTACTTAGAGAGGAGCCTAATTCTAAGCATATGAGCTGTTTATGATGGAATTTTCTTCATGTGTTTTGGTTATGGGAAACAGTGGCTAACTGAAACCTGTTACCAAAACATTTCTATGAGTGGGAACTGTTAAGCATATGTGATTTGATAAATTAGATTAATCCTATGACGACGGTGCTCCACACCAGTGTGACACAGCTAAATTCCCGATGCCGGGGTGTCATGCCAGTGTGACGTTTCCAATGCAATATAGCAATGGCCCGGCGTAGGGGTTTTCGCTTAGCGTGTGCCCTGTCGGGAAAGGGTTAAGTTGTGGTAAGTTTATGCATCCAAATGGAAATGGTAGAGGAAATGTTTACTCACCATAAACATACTTGCTTGCAGGTTGAGCATGAAGGCAGTGTTTGAAGCCGTTGAGCAGAGACCAGAGGTTCAGCAACAGCGCCGCAACAATCCCTATCACCTCCTGCAGAAGTACATCATTCTCGATGATGTGGAAAGCCTCCTCCGTGAAGCCCACGTCTGGCTGAACGACGGCCTCGCTCCACACCTGCTGCGCTGCCTCACGCACGTGGTGCTCTTCCTCAGAAAGATAGGAAGGATCTCCCAGCAGCAAGAATCCCTGTGCACAGATATATTAGAAGCCTGTGTTAAGGTGGGTGGATTCATTGGCTTTGGTTCTTCTCCTTATGCAGGGGAAGATTGCTTAGTCACTTTTTTTATCAGCTTAACTGGAAATGAACATGTTCTTATTTTTATTGTTATACATATATATTTTTTTATATATATATATATATATATATATATATATATATATATATATATGTATATTTATATATATTTGTGAATAGATGCAAGATCTATGTTAGATAAAACTTTGTAAACCAAATTTGCATCTGAATAGTCAAATTTGCTGATGGTATCATTTATATATTGATTTATTTCCCATTCAAGGAATCCATTGAACGAGGAGATGTGGAACAAGTGGCTTGGTACACCTCTGTCCTGCCAGTGTGGTTGCAGGTAGAATGGTACGCTCGCTTCCTCCACAACATCACAGACGACCACCACCGCCGCCACGCCCTGCAACTGGCAGCCACAGTTGGCCTTGACACCCGTGCCATTACATCAACCGTTGTGACCAACATAAGGTTGGTGTTGGTGGACGACTCTTTTCTTTGTTGTTATATTGATTAATAATGTCATGCTCTTACAGTGCATTTGATTATTGAATAGTATTTTTACTTTTTTCACATTTCTTTAACATGCTTGAATTGATGTTATACAAGATAGATAGATAAATGTGCTTGTGATAATATTATTTGATAAAAAGAGATTTTCATGCTTTATCAAATGGAAAATGTATAACAGTTTTTATGTCCTTAAATCTATCTTGATATAACAGATTAGCATTTTTCTTTTTCTTTTTCACATTGATACTGTATTGCAGATTGTCAGGCAGTCGCGACCCAGAGAGTGAAGTTGTCTCGGAGACAACAGGAGATGACAGAGTAAAGATTAGTGCCATTGACTGGCTCTTGTATGATCCCAAGCAGAGAATAGAAGCTCTTCGTCAAGCTAATGCCCTAATGCGAACCCTCCTCATATCTAGGAAAATTGGCACTGCCAAAATTTTGTTCAAAAAGGTAAATTTATAAATATATATTTTTTTATTTTTGTGTTATCCGTTTTGTAGTCTAGGTTGGCATTTTCTTTGTATTTCTTTATTGCTCACAATATAGTTTTTTTTTGTTTTTTTCTTCTTCATTTTCGGTTTTATGTGAGCAATAATTATTTTCTTTATATGGGTTTTTCTTTATTTCATATTTTGTTATATTGTTTTTTATATGTTTCTAGTAAGTAAAAGACATTTGATACAATGAAACAACCACACTGATAAAGAAAACAGATATGAAGTCACATGTATATTTAGCATGCTCAGAGTATACCATTTTCACCAAAGAATTAGTGAAACATAACTCTTATCATATACAAACTCTCTCTTTTGCTTGCAGATTCCAAGCGACTCGGTGAACGTCATAATTCAAGAACACGAAATGGAAACAGGGTCCAGAGACCTGTCACCCCACGCTGATAATATCGTTAGGGAATACCTTTGCATCAGGACGTTCCTGGTAGGTTGACAGGAGTTTTATGGCTCTTCTAGGAGGGTGTTTGCTGGAGGACTGAATGGTTCTTTTTATTTCCCTTCTTATACTTAGTCTTCATTCTTCTTTCTTCTTCATTGCCATCATCTCCTTCTTCTTCTTTTCCTCCTCTTTCTCCTTCTTCTCCTCCTCCTCCTCCTCCTCCTCCTCCTCCTCCTCCTCCTCCTCCTTTCTTCTCCTCCTCCTCCTCCTCCTCCTGTTTCTCCTCTTTCTCCTCTTTCTCCTCCTCTTCCTCCTGTTTCTCCTCTTTCTCCTCCTCCTCCTGTTTCTCCTCTTTCTCCTCCTCCTCCTCCTCCTCCACCAGTTTCTTCTCTTTCTCCTCCTCCTCCTCCTCCTCCTCCCCTCCTCCTTCTCTTTCTCCTCCTCCTCCTCCTCCAGTTTCTTCTCTTTCTCCTCCTCCTCCTCCTCCTCCTCCACCAGTTTCTTCTCTTTCTCCTCCTCCTCCTCCTCCTCCTCCTCCTTCTCTCCTCCTCCTCCTCCTCCTCCTCCTCCTCCTGCTTCTTCTCTTTCCTCCTCCTCCTCCTCCTCCTCCTCCAGTTTCTTCTCTTTCTCCTCCTTCTCCTCCTGTTTCTCCTGTTTCTCCTCTTCCTCCTCCTCTTTCTCCTCCTTCTCCTTCTTCTCCTTCTTCTTCTTCTATCTCCTTCTTCTATTCCTCCTCCTCTTCTTCCTCTGTCTGTGGATTAGTGTGGCAGTCAGAAGGGTGGATGGAGGATTAAAAGAAAAATCAGGTTTGAATGAGTATTGATAGCATTATTGTTAAAATTGTTATTTTGACTGATGGGCTGGAGGTACCTGCACAATACCCACAGGCAGAAATAGCTTCAGTGCATCCAAATTTTAAGAAAATATGTTGCCTTGTAAAATAATTGACAATGATATATATAAAATGTATATTTTTATCTTAGTCGACATTGTATGTGGTTAGATGAATGTTGATGGCTGTGGTTTGGTGGATGCAAGCAGTGCGTCTATGTAATTGATACGTGGAAGCTCCGCTTAATCTTCATACTTGATAACTACCTGCCCTGGTTTCTTGTGAGAAACTGTTTGTTATGAATTTATACAATAGTTCCAGGAAACTGCGTGCATGCGTGTGTTTGTGTGAAGTAACTTAGAAAATAGGGAACTCTGGCTGAGCATAGACGCTCACCCTTACCAATTGTATGGTTGGCCTGATTCTAAATAGTTTTTGAAGGGGTGATATTACTATCATAATTAAAGATGTGATTTTTCCCTATATTTTTTCTTTCTTACACTATCTAGAAATTAAATTAATATTTTTACAAAATTTCCCTCTAAATAAACAGTTTCTATTTACAAAGAATCTTAACCAATCCAATTTTTAACATTTTCCTTCCCCCCCGGAACCACAGGATGCCCAGGACTCCTTCACCGACTGGTTTGACCACTACCACCAGAAGAGGCCCCAGCCACCAAAGAAGCCAGCTGCGGGCTCCAACTTCTCCCAACAGGTGGCGTATGAGCAGGCAGAACAGCAGCACAAAGGAGAGTTGGACCGGTGGAAACACACACTCTCCCTCATCACAAAGGTAGGATGTTCCTCTCTGTCTTGTGGAGGTGGTGGGGATTCACGTGTATGTCTGTGTGCCATGTGGATTGGTTGGACAGGTTAGATCAGCATAATGAAAGGATATGAAAACTCTTGCTATGAGGTTAAATAGGTAAGTGGTAAATGAAACCCTTTCTCTTGGGTTTTAGTAATGTAGTCTAGAATATGAATTATTCCTATTTTATTTAATGCTATTAGAAGTGTGTATACTGTGTGGACACTTGTTAACCCATTGCAGATGGGCATAGATTTACTTGCCCAGTCTCTAGGATGGGTTTCATTTCAGAGCGAGGCAGCTTCATGCAACATTCCTTGACTTTTCCCACTTTCTTTCAGTCACTCTTTATAAAAGTACATCCTTTTTTGTGATCGTAATTTTTTTTTGTGTTATTGTATTGAGAGACATATGTGTCATATAACATACTCTATCATTACTGCAGTTGACTAAAATTGTAGGATAGGGTCCATATCAGCTCATTATTTTTTTCATACTTTGTGATTGAAGTATTGCTGTTGTTGTTTTTTGTGTCCATGTACTGTTGTAAATGAATATGGAAAATATAGCCATCCACAATGAAGACACTATGAAGAGGTAGGGAAGAGGAAGGAAACGTACTTATGACAGAGTGCCACAGTACAAGGCATCCCAACTAGCACAGGGGCAGATTGTAGACACTGGGCATGGTTTGAGATACCTTCCTCTTTTCCTCATTATGCCTGCACCTCCTTCATCACTGGTAGTTTAGAGCAAGAGGTCAGAACTTGCTGTGTGCCATCATTCTCTTGAGATAATGCTTACTAGAGACTGTAGATGGGTGCCATTCAAGACTCTCTCTCCTGCTGGTGCTATTAGAAAATGGTGCCATCTAGGTTTTGGGTTTTAGGTGAAACCATTTTGCTTAATATTACTGCAATTATAGTAATTATGATAGCAATTGTCATCATCACTCACTCATTACTCATAGTACAATAAAGAAACATTGATCCAAAATCCCCCAACGTCATGTACATCATGAAGCCCACCGTCAGTCAAAAACTCTTGCGTTGTGTATGTCATGACACCTGTCTGCAATGGGTTAATATTTGTCAGAAATTTATATAAATCCTGAAAGCTAGTGTTTAACTTTAAATTGCAAGGGAAATGAATGCTGTCTTGTAGATATACACATTAACCCACTCACGACGGGGGCATTCTAGCCTTGAATGTCACAATCCCGGGGCTTTCGAATTATTAGGCCTAAATCAATTAAACGGCTGGCACAATACTGTGCCGCCCGGCCACTGGGCTTTTGAATGAGCGGTACAGTACTGTACCACCCGTCCAGAGTGGGTTAAGAAAAAACAAAACAAAAAATTGAAGTATTTGTAAGAAAAATATATTTCACAAATTACAGCACCCTGATGATGTATACCTTGATTATTATGATTTTATGGTTTCAGAGTATTGATCACCATATTCAGTTTGTGACATGAAACTAACTCAGCTTTGAATGATCTGTGCAAATATTAATGTTATGCCTCATATCCATATGTAGGCATAAGAGCAACTAGGGATTTTGGTTATCATGCAACATAAGCCAACAAACTTACCCCATTCACTAACACAATGTGAAATTCCTTTTCCAGACGGCGTGTGACCGCCTGTACAACGTGCTTCTCTTCCCTGAGGGCGGGTGGCTGGTCGACTCAGGCCTGGATGACCAGGAGGGTGACACCTCCACCGTCAAGGATACCAGCAGCAGCAGGGAGATGAGACTCGACAACCAAGAGCCAGACCGTGCCCAGCAGATGTCCGTGTTGCGCTCGATCTTCATCCCACAGGTAAGCTAGTGCCGGGATGAGGTTCTTATGAGGTTGGTTATCCATTAGTGTTGGGGATTCAGCTGGCTTAGTGGGTTATTCTGCTTTATTTTTTCAGATGAATAGTTGTTAGTGTTTATTTTTTTTAAGTCTTTACTTTATTATAAAGTTAGATTAAAAGCATTACCCATTTCTTGCTCTTCCAGGTAACTTCCCTGCTGCAAAATATACTGCACTCGACAGAAAACTACAAGGAGTCAGTTCGACTTGCAGACATCATTGCATCAGAACAACATCAGTTGTATAAGGTATGAATTCAAAATATGATAAATGTTAGGAATTTTTAGGTGTCATTATTTTTATTATTATTATTATTATTATTTATGTTATGTCAATTGTATTACTGTTATTAATTTTATTATAATTGCTAAAACGATAGTAATTAAAAGTATACATGTCGATTGTGAAGCAACACATGTTTACTCTTTTCTTTAACTGGTACCCAACTCTTAAATTAATGCTCACCTCCCTCTTTACCTTTCTCCCCTAGGCCTTTGGATCTTGTGAACTGCAGCGGTTCTTGATGAAGCTTCAGGAGACATCGAGGGAATTGCTCGACCGCAACTGCGATGCCCTCGGCTACCCACTGCAATAGCCAGCCAACAAAGGGGAGATTGTTTGACAAACCAGTGCAAATTTAGGGCCGATAAACTCCGGCAGTGAAGTGTTTTGATACATTTAGAGTTATAAAGACTAGCAGGTCATTGAGTGCACTGTGCGTGTATAAGCCTAGCAAGTTGCATTGCTGGTTTTGCCAGTTTGATATAATACTACAGTACTTAGAATGATGGCAAATCACAAACAGGACTTTGTCACTGTTCTTGTAACTGAAATTAATGTGAAATCTGTAGTAAACATGTATATTTTTTTAGAGGAAATAAGACAGAAGGTTTTATTGATTTTGTATGTTACTTCAAACAGTGAGTCTGTAAGACTCTTTATACAGTGAAAGTCCTATTTGATTACTACAGATAGCTATTCCTCGCTGAGTATGTTTCCTTATTTTTATGTAAATGTTCTATGTGTTAAGTTGTGATATCTTAAAATAATTAATGTTTTAAATAAAGTACAGTGTTTGAATGGTCTATTTATTTATAACAAAAACAATACTTGAACAGTGAATAACATGTAAAGGCTATTAAAGTATATAATCACAATCAGTGTAATACGTTCAAATTTGTTTACATTTTGATGGGAAGCAAGTAGTCTCTTCAGAGAAAACTTTGGAATGACTGAAAGTGTACAGTTTCCCTTGTCTTCCATATATTGTCATGCAGCCATGTCACTAGAAATCAAATCAGTAACTCTTGAACAAGAAATAAAATAGCTGAGTTTAGCTCAGTTACAAGGATATCCTTTTATTTCCATAAGTAATGTGTGTTGTGTAATATCCATTTTCAGTACTACTGTATTGTACACATAAATATTATCATTATTCAGTCATGAATAATATGGGAAGTTTACCCTAATGCAAGGATAACTTTTGCATTCTATTACAGTGAAAATGTCATGAAAATATAAAGAATAGCTCACCTAGGTGAATAAGCAAAAATATTTAAAAACTAGAATAGATTTTGCTTGAATTGATATATCATGGAATACATTATGTCTGCACAAATAAGATCCATTTACTGACTACTAATTGAAAAAGTATACTTTTTTCCATGCTTAAACAAGCATGATGTTAACATATTCAACTTCACTATACATGCCAATTTGAATTAACCCATCCACGACGGGGGAATTCTAGCCTTGAATGTCACAATGCCGGGGTGTTCGAATTATTAGGCCTAAATCAATTGAATAGCTGGCACAATACTGTGCCGCCCGGCCACTGGGCTTTTGAATGAGCGGTACAGTACTGTACCACCCGTCCAGAGTGGGTTAATTAAAACAAACAAGAAAAAGTATTTGTTGTGGGAATAATATTTTCTCAGGCATTAAATGAAGTCACATATACCATTTAACACATACTGTCCTAGGCCTGAATGTTCTATGAGCTTGGAAGTGTTTTTGTATGAGGAAGAAGCAAATAATTGTAAAGATTATAGTTTCTCTGGCACCACAGGTTGCTCTGGGAGAGTGATGGCTGGCTCTGTCAGTGATGCTGCAGATAACACTTCATATATATAGAAAGATATATATATACATATAAATATATATATATATATATATATATATATATATATATATATATATATATATATATATATATATATATATATATATATATATATGTATATTTATATATATACATATATATATATATATATATATATATATATATATATATATATATATATATATATATATATATATATATATATATATATATATATATTATATATATATACATATATATATATATATATATATATATATATACATATATATATATATATGTATATATATATATGTATATATATATATGTATATATATATATATATATATATATATATATATATATATATATATATATATATATATATATATATATATATATAAACTCTCTCACTCTTTCTCAAACATCTAATTGATATAGAAACAAAGTGTAAGTCTTCAATTAGTAAAATCAGAATGAACTTAATTTCCAGAAACAGAGAATTAATGTTGTATTTGATTTATGATGTATGTATGTATGTATGTATGTATGTATGTATGTATGTATGTATGTATGTATGTATACGTGTATATATTTGTATATGTCTTTATATACAGTTATACATATGTGTATACGAAAAATCGAAAATATCCACCAACATATAATTATTCAAAGAAAGAAAGTGCATAAGAACATGAAATACGAACCACGTGAATTCACCAAAACCAAAAAGCCTCCCCGGCGGGGAATCGAACCCCGGTCTCCCGCGTGACAGGCGGGGATACTCACCACTATACTACCGAGGAATCGGCGATTTGAGAGCGGTTTATTAGGTAGCGGATTTATACTCTCAGTGTGGCTAAGATTTTGAGAGGGTATTTCATGGGTAAGACAAGACCATATATATATATATATATATATATATATATATATATATATATATATATATATATATATATATATATATATATATACATATACATATGTGTGTGTGTGTGTGTGTGTGTATACATACACACACGCACACACACATATATATACATACATACATATATATATATATATATATATATATATATATATATATATATATATATATATATATATATATGTATATGTATATATATATATGTGTGTGTGTGTGTGTGTCTGTGTGTGTGTGTGTGTGTGTGAAAATCGACTCCTGGACGAGCTAGGAGAAGCAGCACTAAATAAGGAAGTGGCAATCTAAACCCAGAGGGTAACATAAAGTTCACAAAATACCATCACTAGTCCCAAGCATGAAAAAGACATTCGCGTAAGAAGATTAAAAAAAAAAAAAAAAAAAAAAAAAAAAATCTGAACCGAAACGGATTCTTCTATGGGGTAAGGAAAGAGATTCTTCATATAATACGAAAAATGTCCCGAGTATCATGAGACCTGCTCCAGAATACGCTGCAGTATTACGGAGTCCATATTTAAGGCTTAATTAAAGGGTAAAGATAAACTGGAACGAGCTCAAAGACCGGCCACTGATGGGCGCCAACATTAACTTCAAGGCAGAACTAAAAAATATATAACTTGCATCACTAGAGGAAAGGACTGTGCTTTACAATTATTGTCTCACGAACTGAAGTTAGACAGGAAGACAGTTATTTTCAATAAAAGAGGAACAAGAGGCAAAAAGTTAAGAAAAAAACGTGGTGACGAGGTTGTAAGGAAAATTCGTTTTTCAAATAGGACAATTTGTGAATGGAACAACCTTTGAGAAAACGTTGTGTTCCAGATATATACATCTATTCAACAATGTTATATACCAAACGGGACCCTTGCCTCGAGTCTCTCGTATTTAAACAACTAGTAGGTAAGAACACATATAATCTGCTTTATAATCCAGGAATGTTAGGTCCACCTCGGGCCTTATGACAACTGAGATATCCTAAAAATATGTGTATTAATATTCTTAAAAGTATATAATCTGTATGTTTCAATAAAATATAAATAACACAGTTAGTTAAAGTGTACTGAAGATTCCCACCCAAGCAGTGTTTAAAGTTCCCAGTGGCGAATCTACATGGCTCTGCTGTAGGACTGAATCCCCTAACTTTTTAGTTCCTAAGTCTCTCATTGTAGAATAAAAAGCGACGCCGTTTCCACAAGCTCTCAGGTCACTAAAAAAAGTAGTGGATTAATAGAATTACAGTTGAGTCATATTATGTATATCAACGTTCCCTACAATATACAACTAAGTTCTTCATAGAATCCCCCATATACAGCTAGAGTTTAGCGTGTATCTTTCTTTCCCTTGCAGTTATAATCCCAGCTAAATTATCACTTATCATTTCTTCATACTCCAACACAACACGGATGACAGGGCTGAAAAAATCTTACACCTTTATAACTACAAAGTACAGTAGAGTTAGAAATGCATTAGATTATTCTCACTGGACTATAGTATTAATGTTTAATGTATATATATTAACAATTTAGAACGTTTTTGTGCTAATGGTATTTGTTCTCATTAGATATTTTTTTCCATTCATTTATATTTCTTATCATGGACATATTTTATTTTTCTATTATGAGCATCTTAATTAGACTTAGACAACATAATTTGGGTCTGCATTGACAAACACAAAATTAGAAATAAATTACTAAGTAAATAAACTTTCATAGTAAAAACCTAGTGAGATTAAAAGCATCTCTGCAACTTTCCTAGCATAGACGACCGGCCAGGGGTTGCAAGACCTAATCAATCTAACTATCATAGATTTGGCTGACCTACTGGGAGAATCACCTTAATAAAGTCTTAATATTGAAGATAACTGTTAAGAGGTTCCAAGGAAGCTAATCTTTGA
>BOPN01001535.1:212081-214581 GCA_017312705.2 Penaeus japonicus
TTTTTTTTTTTAATATTGCAGGAATTTCATCTGGTCCAGCTACTGAGTTTGCTCCTTCAAGAATATCGCTGTCATTGAAAATCATATCAGTGAGATATTCCGTTTCGTTGTTAATAATTCTGAAATGCTGTTCATCTGATATTAGTTATCCGATTCTGGGAACATTGAAGTCTTTCTCATATTGCATTTTGAGTAAATCAGCCATTTCTATTAAATCAGTCACCACAACATAAATATATTCAAGAAGCCCAATTCTCGCTCTTCTCTCTAATTTGTTGTTTGCAGAAATATTTTACAATATTTGCTTATTGTTTTAATTATTTTTTTCTTCATCATCTTTTGGCTACTGATAGACCTTGCTAATATTTTCTAATTTCTAAATCTCTGCTTTAATCCCTTACTTTTTTACATGATCTGTTTTTTTTCTAGATTCTTATTGTTTCTCAGTATTACTCTTCGATCTCTTGGTGTATTCTTGTTTCTGTTCCTATTTAGGGACACAAATATTTTGCAAACATCTTTACGAGCCTCGTGTTAGCAAGAACTCCAATATCTTTTAGTGATTCCAATTATGCTTTATCTATTATTCCCCAGTCAGTATGATTCTGACTGAAGCTTAAAGACTTGAGATTATTTTAAGCTACTTGTTTTTCATTCTCTTTCTGAATTTTTATCTTATTTAATGTAAATTTGGCCTGAGCTTTGTCAATTGATGAGGTGTTATGTCCGCCCCTTAAGAAACGAAAACAAAATCAAATATAGTTTTCTCCCTTTTTGGGATTTCGATAATTAAGTGTGGGTCAAAATTTCTTCAAAATCTAGAAGCGTTTTTGCTTATTGTTTCTCACCTCAAGTGACATTTGCTCCAAATTTAGTTCTCTTCGTATTTGGAATTTTCGGTATTTTCAGCATACCGTTGTGGCGATGGTACCATGCATATCTTTTGTCTTCTTCGCGTATTGGCATTGGTATCATATATCATTTATCATCATTATTTTCATTATTATTATTACCATCATTACAACTATCATTATTGCCATCATTATTATTATTATCATTAGTAGTAGTAGTATCATTATCATGTGTCATTGTGTTTTATTATCATCATTATTATTGTCATCATCATAATTATTGTATGTCATTGTCATTATCATTACCATTTTCATCTTTATCATTATTGTTACCCTCATTATCATTATTATAATTGTTATCATTACTATTACCATTATCATTATTACTATTGTTAGTGTTATCATTATTATTATTAGCACTAATATTATCTTATCCTTATCATTACTGTTATCAACATTACTATTACTGTTATCATTACTATCATTATCACTATTTTTGCATCATTGGTATCATTATTATTATCATTAACTTTATCATTGTCATCAATAAAAATGTTGTTGTTGTTATCATTGATATTATCGTTACTGTTCTTATCGTTATCATTCTTATTCACATTATCTTGATCAATATCATTATCATTTCAATCATCATTGTTATCATAATTATCATAACTTTCATCATCATCGGTACTACTATTATAATCATTATCATTATTAACAGAAATATTATCATCATCATTATCATTCATCTCATTATCAATATAATTTGTATCGTTGCAGTTGAATTGATCATACACTGTATTGATTGCAAGACCCGTCACTCGTGCTCGTGATAAACGGCACTGTATATATATATATATATATATATATATATATATATATATATATATATATATATATATATATATATATATACATATATATATACATGTTTGGTTCCTTGGTGAAGTTCTAGCATCATTGAGACCCGCCAGTGGCTCGTGCCGGGGGCCATCCTGAGGAACCGCCCGCTTTCTTTTAGTTGCAAGAAGCTGAACTTGATGAGGAATGGAATTTTATTCAGCCCTCTATTTTCACTCCCACTCGTGTATGATTCGTCTAATATTGAAATTAGCCTATAATCTAATTTTCTCCGGATTAGCTTTCTATTTTCATCGGCACAATTTGGGGTCATTTATCAAGAAACTTTGATTCTGCATTTCCTTAACAGTGATAGTTGAGCACTTCCTCTGCATCTCATGGATTTGGCGCCAAATTTTCAGTGATCTTCCATGTGTATATAACTGAGTATCTTTATCATAGTCTTTGTAATGAGAACTTGTACAAACTCTTTGAACCTGTTCTAGTAACGTTATATCTTTTGTAAGACTTGGGCTGCATATTTGGTACTGATATTTTAATCTTGAAGTCACTGACGTTTTCCATTGTGGTAGAAATTTTCTGGATACCATCATGATAAAAGTCCTCATCACCCATTCACTCATAATAATTTGATGACTGTCTGCTCTAGATGGTGACTGAAGTTCATGTCATTGAACTCTTTAATCTCTATTCCCTCAACAGAATATCTTAGTCTCAGTTATTTATATTTCACGATTTCCATATTGTTTTCCTTTGGCCAATCACAGATCGTATGTAGATCCTCATTT
>BOPN01001535.1:227081-237081 GCA_017312705.2 Penaeus japonicus
TTACACATACAGCAACAACAAAATTCCATGAATAATGTAAAAGACTTAATCTTCATCATTATATTTTATTACAAATAAATAAAGACAAGATTTACACACAGACATACATACACACACAAAGAAATAATTTACACATATACAGTACTTCCACCCATCAACACATATGCACACAAAGGAATAACTTAATCATGTATGTCTATCCATCTACATAAACATACAAAGGCACACACACACATACACACACACGCACATACGCAAACACACACGTCTCTAAGTGTATTTCACAACCACATTTCAGTCAAGTCTTCCTTGCGGGTCAGTCGAAGTCTAAGAGTCCAAGTCACATCCCACTTGTTGATGTCATCACTGTTGTCTTCGTCAATAGAAGAAAAAGAACAAGAGTTTTGGTATGGCAATCGCAGCCACTGGGACAGCAACAACCAAGGACCTGGAAGCATATTTGATGTTTGTATTTAAAGGGAAAAAGTAGCTACATATGCTTTAAAAGAGATGATATCTATTGTGATAATGCATATAAATATTTCTTTAAAGAAATGTAAACCTTTGCTCACCACCAAATTAGTGATGATTTTCAATCACAGGAATATTGGATGACTGGGTAAAGAAAAAATATTTTTGTAGGCTTGTGGGAACATGTACTCTTCAGATACTGCAAGCACCTTCACTCATTCCTATAGGAATTGCTTGGCACGTTACTTTATCTTTATTATAAAGCATTGAAAAATAATTGACTATGTATCTTTGAGTGAATATGCTTGACAACATCTTTTCATATCAACAGCTGTGCATGCTTCATGAAAGAACCTCAACCACATATACTTCCCAATATAAGAAAGATAATTCCTGGCATAAGAAAGATGGAAAAAAGGTATCCTTTAGCAACAATCTTTTAAATAATGTATTTGAAAAGGTTAAAAGCTTGAGAGAGAAAAAAAACATTCTAGATCAGTTTATTATAAACTAAGCATTTGTAATTCAATGCCAATGTTTTAACAATATCAAAACAGCAATAAGTAAAAATAACATTGTTAACAATTATATACACAATGACCAATATACAATAATCTGTTACATTACTCTGTGACTCTGCTTCTTCATAACAACGTGGAGGATAAATAAATACGTATCGTAATGAGAGGCAGAAATCCTGAGTCTTAGAAACTAAATTTCAACCTTGATACACAACACATGCATCCTATGAAGTAGATCAGAACACATTCATTCTACGAGGGTAGATTCTCTAACAAAATCTCTCCGTGACCTGCAGAGCTCAGCCCCAAAACCACCAAGTTGCCAATGACCTGTGATGTTTTGAGAAATACAGAGAATATAATAATAAGATGGATATTAAGAGTAAATATAATAACATAATTAAAAACATAATAGCAACAAGATAAAATATTTTTGACGTAATATAGCACACAATGTATACAGATAAAGAAAAGTGATTATTTACAAAGTGATTTACTGACTCATGAAAGCCTTTTTAAATAGAGAAATAAAAGCTAACAAAAAAGAGTTATAACACATGCAAATGTATGAGTATTCTGAACTAGTTTTCTTTAATGATTCTAAGATTAAAGTCAAAACTGTTTGATGATATTTATGAATATGCTACTTCAAATCAATAGATTCTTAACAATATTGTTCTTTATATATAACTGATAAAACTCATGTTCTAATTCATAATGATGGAGAAAAAACATATCATATAATATAGAATTATGAAAAATCATAATCATGCACATAATCATACACTCTCTTCTTTTAGGAGAAGGGTTTACCTATCTATCTGGCACTCACTCTCACTCACTCACTCACTCTCACTCTCTCTCTCTCTCTCTCTCTCTCTCTCTCTCTCTCTCTCTCTCTCTCTCTCTCTCTCTCTCTCTCTCTCTCTCTCTCTCTCTCTCTCTCTCTCTCTCTCTCTCTCTCTCTCTGTCCTTATTCTTACTTATTCACTTTCACTCTAGCATACTCACTGCTGAATCAGAAGTCTAGTACTTACACAACCTGGACAATCTGACGTCAGATTCTTGCAAATCAAGAAAGATACTTTTAGGACAAATAAATGATTAGTTTAGGTGTAAAACTTCTGCAATACTGTATAGTTACTCCCAGCCAAAAACTCTTAACAATTTGTATCATGCATATAAAGATCTTTAAAGTGAAAAAGGTACAGTATTAGAGGAAGCTTAACAGTAATAAGTATATTATAGTGGTAATCCTCAGTATATGAATTAATTGTTACAAAGAAAATAAAATTACAGTGATTTGATTTTAAATTTGTGTATATGTAAGTGTGGGTGTGGGAGCATGTGCATGTGTACATAAATGTGCACCTGTGTAGGCATGTGTGCGTATGTGTGTGTACCTGTCGATGTATATATTCATTTCAATTACAAGAAGGTAAATAAATACATTCATTTCAGATAATGAGGATGACCTTTCTCTACTGAAAATAACAGATATATATAATGTAAATATCAAACAAAGATTTAGGATTAACTGTGAAAATACCACCACCAGAAGTAAAGTATTTATTTATCTACATTTCATACAAGAACATCATTATGCTTCATGCAATGGCCTGGCCAGAAAATAAATTAATTTGTAAATATCAAAAGTGTTCTATAAACCTCATGCAGCCCTTTAGCATGCCCTTATATACAATGTGTATATGTATATGAATATGCATGCCTATAAATATATACATACAAAAATATGTCTGTATATAAGTATCTAGACACATAATGCATATAATCACACACATACACACATATACTTTAGGAGTATCTAATCTAGTTAAGAAAATATGCTAACAACCCAGACATACGTAACGGTAATGCCTGAGAAGATCCAGTTCGTCCAGTCGTTGCGTTCCTGAAGCTTCTCATGTGCTTCTATCTTTGCACACGTCACCTTCCTGTCGTTGGATCTGCCGGACTTCAGGTCGCACAGCATCCGCTTCTTGCACTCGGTGTCGCATTCTTCTCTTGCAATTGAATTTTTCCAGTAGTATCTGGGGAAAGGTGTACCATTTTTGATATAGCATATCTGAACTTGCTGGTCAACAACGGCAGTTTTTCTTTTACTTTTATGAAATAAATCTTCACTTTCATTATAAAATAGATTTTAAAAATTGAATTGCTAAGATATGAGCATTTATGAGAATTTATAAAATAAATTCTCATATTTGTACAGTAATTCCTGGCTTACCTTAGATATTTTTGAAACACCTCATCATCAAACATCATCTTGTGAACCAAGTGATTCCATTCTTGTGGTAGTAAATTTCTCATGTTGTATGCTCGCTTTGCTGAATACATCTGGTACCATCGAACATGACCATCTCTGTTTGCTTCATTGAGGTTCATGACCCAAGTCTCATGGTCAGTAACAAGCTGCAGAGGTATATCAGATAAGTATGGATTCCATAATTTTATGTATATGTATATGTATATGTATATGTATATGCATATGTGTGTGTATATATATATATATATATATATATATATATATATATATATATATATATATATATATATATATATATATATATATATACATATATATATATATATATATATACATATACATATATATATATATATATATATATATATATATATATATATATATATATATATATATATATGTACATATATATATATATATATATATATATATATATATATATATATATATATATATATATATATATATATATATGTACGTATATATATACATATATATATATATATATATATATATATATATATATATATATATATATATATATATATATATATATATATATATATATATGCATATATATATATGCATATATTCATATATTCATATATTCATATATTCATACATTCATATATTTATATATATCTATCTATCTATCTATCTTATCTATCTATCTATCTATCTATCTATCTATATATATATATATATATATATATATATATTCATATGTGTAAAGTACATTATATGGAAATCAGTTCTCACCTTTCTTGAACCTTCATAATCTCCTTCAACTGTGTATATTCTATACCCAGGATTCAGTTTGTAGTAAGAGGTAACAGAGGGGCCAATGTAGGCTATATTCGTTACACGATGCCTATCATATTCATCGTAGAAGAGCTCAAATTCGTCAAAATGAGTGTGGCCGAAGAACTGAGCTGTGATTGTAGACTCAAACCTAATGAAAAGTAAAAATCTGATTAACTTCTATAAACATGACAACCATTGCTTAACTTTCAATATTTACTTCAGGAAAGCTATGACACACACAAGCACGCACACACACACACACACACACACACACACACACACACACACACACACACACACACACACACACACACACACACACATACACACACACAAAACCACTGCAAAAATCAACCAAACACATAGCAGAACTCACCTATTAATGATCGAATAGTAGTTATGGCTCCAGACCTTAAGGCAGTCGTGATGGCCTGGTGGGATATGACCCAGCACATGCACCTTCTCTCCTCTCATCTCGGCACCTTGGAGCTCATAAATAAACCACTGGAGCTCCTGTGCCGGGTCAGTGGAATTCAGCAGTAACCACCTGTGGGAGAATGTTACTTTGAGTGGCATTTTGGTTTGTTTATTACTCAGTTTAGTATTGAAAGTGAGACAGTTTGAGTCTTACTGATTCATTTATCTTCTCTTTTAGTTTCTGTATCTATAGTTTACATTATTATTCATTATCATCATTTATTTCTTATCTGTTATATACTTATTCTAACTAACAAATCAAAGACTCACTGCCAGATCTATTTCCATGCAGAAAAAAAGAAGAAAAAAAATATACATCTCAAGAGAATTATTTTCAATACAAGAAAATACACACCAATTTTTATTATTGCAGTAGTTCATATTAAGGGAGATTATTCTGAATCCTGGTCGCACAAGGACAGAATAGAAGGCTCCCTTTCTTACTGTGGGAGAGGTATCTTGTGGCAGCCAATGTTGCCATTGCCTGTCTAGTTCATCGTAGAGCCAACTTACTCCGTAGTCTCCAACAATGAAGGGAGGTGGAAAGCTGGAGGTAAATAGAAAAACAGTAATCTTTATAATTCACTCATTCATATCACACCCTTATTGAAGAATTTGTTTTTCTCTCAGTTTCTTTTATCTGGAAATCCCATGGTCAAAAATTCCAGTTTGACAATTCTAAATCTCTTTACCTATTAACGGGAGCAGCCTCGTGATTGCCCAAAGCTGGGAAGATTGGAGTGTAGGGGAAGTAGTCGATGAGCTGCTGCACCGTAGATCTAAGAATGTTTAGGTTGCTCTCTCGGGTTTGGTTCCAAATGTCGTGTGGGGGAAGATCGCCCGTCCAGATGATATAGTCGATGTCCTAAAAAAGAGAATTTGCTGTCACTAAAATCATCCTCATAATGCCTTCTTTTTTTCCTTTTTAAGA
The DNA here is from genome assembly GCA_017312705.2 of Penaeus japonicus. Taxonomy (NCBI): domain Eukaryota; kingdom Metazoa; phylum Arthropoda; class Malacostraca; order Decapoda; family Penaeidae; genus Penaeus; species Penaeus japonicus. The sequence goes on from BOPN01001535.1 coordinate 232,573, forward strand.
ATTACACTTTTGAGAAATTTGAAACAAGAAATCATGACACATACTGCAGTTCATATAAATGAAGAAACTAAAGTGTACTTGAACTTAGTTTCAGTACAGCAGATATTAGATATTGCATTATATAATCACATCCTACCATAACATTATAAAAAAAATCAAAATGCTGCAACAGAAGTTTCTTCACAATGCTTAAAATGAAAGCCAAAACTTTAACATCAACACAAAATACAAGACTTCCATCATTAACTAAGACACAGGAATTTTAAGTGAAAACCTTAAAGTTTAATTTCACTTTTATAGACAAGAATTCATCCTTATCATTAAGACATACTGGATGAAGATAGGCAATATTCTCCAACATGCTCTGTATGGTTCTTGCAGGAGTATCACATTTCCTGTAGTCTCCCCAGTACCCAGCTCTCTTGTCTGGTGATCTCGCTGCCCCTGAGCTTGCTCTGCAACACAAGGGTTCATTGCAGTCTGCATTTGAGCCTTCTTGGTATTCTGGGTCATAGTGCGTGTCTGAGAGATGCAGCACCTTGAAAGTTGGCATTCCTTCCTGTTGAAAAATAAAATATATATCATTTCAAAGTTAGATACTTTGAATCAACTACAGCAGTATACTATAAAAACTATGAAAAAGTTATTAATGTCTAATATTCTATTACATTAAAAAGAACACACTGTTAAAAAAGTCCCAATCCCTTTACCTATGATAAAGCTCTTTTTGGTAAATTCCAATTTCTAAACAACCATCCTTAATATGAGCCTCTGAATGCATTAAATATTATCCTAAGGGACCTGCAAACTATTACTTACTGCAGGAGGCTCAGGACGAGGGACAGGAGGCTTTTGAACAGGAGGGAAAGCCACACGCCATTCGTGGTAAGGGTTGTATGGGGTGCCACAGATATCCCCTATGACAAAGCCACAGATTTCATCTGGGCTCATGGCTAAATTTTCTATAACGTAGACAACTTCATCCTGTAATATATTAGTCTGGTCATTGTTGGGATAAACAGGTTTTTATAATCAATGAGACTGAATTCTTTTTGCTATAAATATATATATATATATATATATAAATATATATATATATATATATATATATATATATATATATATATATATATATATATATATATATATATATATATATATATACAAACACACACACACACACACACACACACATATATATATATATATATATATATATATATATATATATATAACACAAACACACACACACACACACACACACACACACACACACACACACACACGCACACATTAGATATCTATAGATTGATGTATATATTCACACATATGACTATCAAATGAGCTAGAAGCTTTTAAAACTAAGTGATAACTATTATACATACACACACACACACACATGCCACAAGAAAAAAGGGGCCCCTGATACACCAAAATCCCCATACACTTACGGCCATGAGGTGGATCACGCCAAAACACACTCTGGGCGTCTCAATCTTGAAGGAAGTGCAGAGCTTTGAGGCGGCTCGGATGATGTCATCCTTTGTCTTGCCGTTCTGAACGTAGTGCTGTAGGAGGCCAACACCTGTAGGATAATAAATAGAGTAGATAGAGGGCACGAGAATGGGGCTATATTACTGACGGCAACGGTAATTACAAAATGTATTTTAAGACGGAAGATTTATTGAAATACAGATAATTAGATAGATATATGGATGGAGGGAGAGATAAGATAGATAGGAGGAGGGAGGAGAGAGGGGAGAGAAAAGAGAAGAGAAGAGATGGGAGAAGGGAGGGAGGGAGGGAGAGAGCGAGAGAGAGGAAGGAAGGAAGGAAGGGAGTGAGGGAGAGAAAGAGAGAGAGAGAACGAAAGAAAGAAAGAGAGAATGAAAAAAAAAACTCGATAAAGAATATATAAGCAAGAATGACAAGCAGCGGATATCGTACTGTAAATTCACGTCTCCGGAGCGGAAACGTTATAAAGCGAGTGACATATGCGTTGGGAAACAAGGAAGCCCCGTTACAGTTACAGCCTTAACGTAACGCGGCTTTAAAGTAACAAAGCAAGGTGTTGGCGCTGCAGTTCGTAGATTAACGGTTATGTAACGGTGAATAAAGTCCTTAATTTATCTTAATGAATTACTCTCTTGAGGTAAAAGCGGGGCATATTCTTCCTTTCAGATAAGGGAGGAACTCTCGCCCATAAGACAGACACGTGTAAAAAGAAATAAGTAAAATATGAATGTAACGTCCTCTTCATATTCTATCCACGCTTCATTTATTTGCTCTGAAAACAAAAGCATATTCTTACATAATCAAAATAAGGAAAATGTACCCCATCCCTCCTACTAAAGCCATTCATCCTCCCCTCCCCCTCCCCCCTCCTCCTAGTATGGTCATATCTCGATAAAAAAGGATATTCAATTCAATAGAACGTGATTGCGTTTTCACTACAGCCTCAGCTACAACTCCTGAGAGAGAGAGAGAGAATGAGGGAGAGAGAGTGAGGGAGAGAGAGAGAGTGAGGGAGAGAGAGTGAGGGAGAGAGAGAGAGAGAGGGTGTGGGAGGGAGAGAGAGAGAGAGAGAGAGAGAGAGAGAGAGAGAGAGAGAGAGAGAGAGAGAGAGAGTGAGAGAGAGAGAGGTGGAGATCTGCCATTATCTGCCCTTCAATGCAATTTATTCTTATACGTTTACACACAAAAAGGGGAAATCCCGAAAGGAACAATAAATAAATGAATAAATAAACGATACAGGCAACAACCAGACACACACAAGCAAGCAATGTCCAAGCGCGAGGATGCAACAGGATGCAAGCACACTCATCCTGACTGCCTCATCATTGGCTTCATGCATTGGCCGGTTCCACCTGCTGCTGTCGGTCCTTCGGTTCCCACACACACACACACACACACACACACACACACACACACACACACACACACACACACACACACACACACACACACACACACACACACACACACACACGCACACGCTCTCGAATACGCTGACACCAATGTTCATTCCCGTCCCCTGCCACCTCTATTCCTTGTTCCTTTCCCTCTCCCGTCCCTGACACCACTGTTTATTACTCTCTCACCTCTGCCACCCACGTTGCCCTCTCCCTTCTCTGACACCAGTTTTCCATTGCCCTTTCCCATTTCTGACACAATTCATTCCCCTCTCCCTTCTCGGACACCAGTTTTCCACTGCCCTTTCCCATTTCTGACAAAATTAATTCCCCTCTCCCTTCTCTGACACCCACGTTCCCCTCTCCCTTCTCTCCCCCTTCCCCCCCTCTACTGCCCTCTACCACAGTCCACCAGTCAGGCCTTGTGAATTACAAATGACACCCCTCGATAGGATATGAGTGATACCGTGTTATAAAGTCAGTGCAATAACCCGTGTGCGTGAGTCAGTGAGTGAGTGAGAATGTGTATCTATGTGTGTGTGTGTGTGTGTGTGTGTGTGTGTGTGTGTGTGTGTGTGTGTGTGTGTGTGTGTGTGTGTGTGTGTGTGTGTGTGTGTGTGTGTGTGCCCGCGCATGTGCGTAGTGTGTGCGTGTGCGACTGGGGTGAGACTAGGAGAGAACGCCAGAAAAAAAGAAAGAAACAACCAAACCGAGACAACCAAACCGAACCAACTTCAACCCGAGAGACTCACCGGCCTTGCAGGCGTTGCACGACATGGTGGACATGATGGAGGTCTCGATCTCCTTCACGACCATCTCGAAGTCGAGGAACTTGCCCAGGTTGGAGAGGAACTTGGGCAGCCGGGACTCGCCGATCAGCTTCCCCTCTCTCTTGTTCACTCGCTCCAGCTCCTCGTCCAGCTGCAGGCGGAGGGCCGTGTAGTTGAGTCTGCGGGAACGGGGGTCGCGGGGGTTAGGGAGAGACGCTGCTGGGGGCTTACCTTTTTTTTAAAGGGAGGGGGGAAGGGGGGTTGGGGTACGTGGGGGTGCCTTTTCCTGATGCAATTTTCTCTTGGTGTTGAGGTAAATATTGATGCAAATACTCGCAGGCGACTCACAGTTGAAGTAGATACTTACAGGTGGCCGCAACATCGAGGCAAATCCTTAGAACCTCATCGAACCGAAAAAACAACAACAACTAAATTCATTCTAAGACTCCAACAATAATAAAAAAAATCAAAATAACCTCACCAGAGAACCTTCCTGCCTCCCATCAAGAACCCCTAACCCCACGTCGCCCCCAGAACCAACAGGTCTCACCTGGACGGGTCGAACATCTCTATCTTCTCCTTCTCCTCCTGCGTGGTGGGCTCGGGCAGGTCCTGCACGCCCACCTTACTCTCCACGCCCACTCCGAGGTCGTTGGAGCCATCCCGGTCCTCGACGTGGGCGTACAGAGGGTCTAGTGGGTCGTTGGCCGCATCTTGGGTGAGCGTAGGGGACAAGGGGCTACCTGCAAGGGCGAGGAGAGAGCAAAGAATAAATGGGTGAAGGCTGAGGAGATGAGCATGTTTGGATTTACGAGGGAAATACATTT
>BOPN01001535.1:257081-262081 GCA_017312705.2 Penaeus japonicus
GTTAGCAAGAATTCGGAAACTAAATATCTAAGCACTTAGGGAGTGAATAATCCAGAAATCTTGAAAGTCTGCTGGATGCTCCTACTTTCAAGAGAAACAAACAGACCAACAAACAGATGATGTCCCTAACCTCCCCCCCCCCCCTCAAAAAAAAAAAATCTCAACAAAGCAGAAATCTACGTCTATATTCTCTGAATGTCTGGTCTTCCTCCTGCTCAGCCTCATTGAGCTCCGCGTGACCCAGTAACCAAACGCCAGCCATTCCAACCACAATTTCTTGTTGAACGAACAATCTCAACCGCGCGCCCTTCCTCTCAATCAGATGTTCTGTGTCTGTCTGTGTTTATCTGTGTCTGTCTGTCTGTCTTTCTCATCGTAGGTGATTTTGCGGTTAATTCGATATACAAAGAGAGAGAGAGAGAGAGAGAGAGAGAGAGAGAAGAGAGAGAGCGAGAGAGAGAGACAGAGAGAGAGAGAATGAAAGAGAGAGAGAGAAAGAGAGAGAGAGAGAGAGAGAGAGAGAGAGAGAGAGAGAGAGAGAGAGAGAGAGAGAGAGAGAGAGAGAGAGAGAGAGAGAGAGAGAGAGAGAGAGAGAGAGAGAGAGAGAGAAAGAGAGAGAGAGAGAGAGAAAGAGAGAGAGAGAGAGAGAGAGAGAGAGAGAGAGAGAGAGAGAGAGAGAGAGAAAGAGAAAGAGAGAGAAGGGGTTAGAAAGAGATGGTGGGAATGAGAGGGAGGGAGGGAGAGAGACAAAGAGAATTATTATTTTTTTCTTCTCGCCTCTAAATATACTTACCTTTTCTTTCTGTCACTCTCTGCCTCCTCTCCTTCAAAATAAATTATCTCCCTCTCCCTCTCCCTCTCCCCCCTTTCACCCCCACCCCCTAGAATCCGCTAATCACATTCTACATATATCCTACTGACTTTTCCTCATCTTCTCTCGCTGCAAATATGGACGCCCTCGAGGGAATTCAACCCTTTTTATGTTCTTCCCTCGAATCGGTGGTCTCTGTTTCTGCGGAGGGAGGGAGGGGTGGATAGAAGGTAAATGGAACATGGAGAATGGGAGAGGGAGGGAGAGGGAGTAGGTGGGGAGGGAGGGGGGACAGAAGGTGATTGGAAAATGGAAGGAGGGTGAGAGGAACAGGGGTAAAGAGTGCTAGGTGAGAGAGAGAGAGAGAGAGAGAGAGAGAGAGAGAGAGAGAGAGAGAGAGAGAGAGAGAGAGAGGGGGAGAGGGAGAGGGAGAGAGCGAGAGCGAGAGAGAGAGAGAAAGTAAGACTAAGAGAGAGGGAGAGGGATAGAGACAGAGATAGAGAAAGAGAGAGAGAAAGAAACAAAGAAAGAACGAAATGAATTGCAAAATCATTCAGTATTCTACAGACAGAACAAAACGGCCAGATCGAGAAACGAGTTCGGTTCATAAAAAAAATAACGATTCACCAATTCAATGAACCCGTTAATACAACACAGCCTTTCGAAAAGTCGTACATACGTATTGAATGAACCGGTTGAAGAGGAAACAAACCTGACCATCCGGTTACGAATTGACTTCACACGTCAGACAAAGAAAAAGAAAAAAAAGATTTCTTCGAGACAGAAACAAAGACATTTATTTTCACCATTGCCAAACTTCGAGAAGCTGGTTCCTTCCTTTGACAGGTGGGTGAGCGAGGGCGAAACTCCGATCTTTGTCTAGACGGAAAATGTGAAAAGATGTTTCATTTTTTTTTTCTTGGTTTTCGATTTATCATTCAGTGTCTCTGGATGAATTGAAATTTAAAATATGTACTTATTTACCGTCGTTTTTAGACACCTGGAGAGTGCTTCAATTGGGAAGTTTATAGTTCAGTATTAATATCATCGCGAACGCCTTATTTCATACTAATATGAATATTAATAATCATACTAATATGATCTAACAGAAGAGTAGGCCTATATCAGGATCCATTGCTAAGAAAATCATCAACAAGAATTGTCCGACAACACTTGAAGTCTTGAAGAACTACCAAGATGCAGCGCCGGGTAGATTTCTTGCAGTGAGTCTCCGTATCAGCTCAGTACGCGTGACCGCATTGAAGTCACTGGCGATAGATTGCATGTCCTTGGAAGTTGTGCCACTGGAAAATCTTTGAACTCTACCTTCTGAATATATAATAATCTTATTTCTTCCAGATTTTGATATACCTCTCTCTCTCTCTCTCTCTCTCTCTCTCTCTCTCTCTCTCTCTCTCTCTCTCTCTCTCTCTCTATATATATATATATATATATATATATATATATATATAGGTATATATGCATATATATGTATATATATGCATATATATAGATATATACATATACATATGCATATATCTATATATATCTATATCTATAGACATATGTACACACACACACACACACACACACACACACAAAGAAAACAATGGTTATCTTCAAAACAAAGAGTTACTGTAATAATTACATAAAACAATAACAACAGTTATGTAGTACTCCTATTTCATCCAGATCTCGAGATAAGAAAACAAACAACAGTTACCTACAAAATGGCTAACAACAACAAAAACAGCAACAAATTTGCGAGCTTGAGAAGGCGTAACCAAATCAAGTCTAATGTTCGTCTGTATTCTCAAGTACCGGTAGTCCCGATTTCTTCCTGGTATTCTATGTAGATTAATTAAATAATGATTATGTTGATGAACTATGGAGATGTTACGTAGATTGGATTTTTTTTTAAATCAATTAATATTATGAAGATATCTTTCGTCGCCGGAAAAGCCCCCACGAAAAAGTCCTTAGGCCGTGGCAAATAAGCGATGACTTTGGCCTGTAGGAAGTGACAAGCGGCGAGAGTGAGGGAGAGGGAAACGATGGGAGGGGAGAGGGAAGGAGTGAAGGGAAAGGGGGGGAGAGGAGAGAGGGAAACTGAGGGAAGGAGGGAGAGAAGGAAGGAGAGAGGAAAGGAGGGAAGAAAGGAAAGAGGAAGGGCGGGAGGTAGAGTGAGAGAGAAATGGATATATATATATATATATATATATATATATATATATATATATATATATATATATATAGAGAGAGAGAGAGAGAGAGAGAGAGAGAGAGAGAGAGAGAGAGAGAGAGAGAGAGAGAGAAACTGAATTCTTACACACATCCGGTAGTGAATCCTGTTTTGAAGAGAAAATGAATCATTTGAAATAAAGGATATGCATTTGTGACGCTTTCTGACATTTAATCATTACTAATGACCCCGGGATATAAAATATGATAATAACACCGATGGTAATAGCCTAATGGTAGCAGAAGTAGTGGTAATGACAATAACAGAAAAGCAATAATAAGTAAAAATAGAAATAATAATAATTCAAGTAACAACAGTTATGATGTTGACTCTAATTTCTAGAATATACAGTATGGTAATAGTAGTAGTATGCTAATAAAACCAATAACAAAATAACAAAAAGGATAATGACAATAACGCAGAAATAATAACACCACTAATACATCATAATAATAATAACAATAATAAAGGCAACAACAACACAGCAACAAAACCATCAACATAACACTAACAACAGCAACAATAACACTAACATCACAACAACAACAAAAGCAATAACAGTAATATAAAATGAAGGTTACGAGAGATTAAATAACCGACCTTGAATTGAGTGAGTGCTCGCGGCCTTTGCCTTCCTCTAGAGATACTTAGTACTGTTGTCCTGAATAACCATGGGTGGCGTGTTTGAACTAAGCACGCGGTCTCTTTCTCTCTTTACTATCTGCCTGTATGTCTCTATTTATGTGTCATTCTCTCTCTCTCTTTCTTTCTTTTTTTCTCTCTCTCCCTCCCTCTCACTCTCACTCTCTCTCTCTCTCTCTCTCTCTCTTTCTGTGCCTCTCTCTCTCTCTCTCTCTCTCTTTCTCTCTCTCTCTTTCTGTGCCTTTCTCACTCTCTCTGACAAACGTATTTTGTCTTATTAGACTCTCTCTCTTTGCCTTTCTCTTTATTTATTCATTTTGTGTTGTTTCTATTTTCGTTGAGTCCGCTTTCTCTCTTTTGTGATGTCTTTGTTTATTTCTCTTTCTCTTTCGCCTTTCTTTTCCCTCACTCTTTATTTTTTTTTTCTCTATCTTCCTTTTATGTCCTTGCGCATTGTGTGGGTGTGAGTGAGTGAGTGAGTGAGTGAGAGAGAGAGAGAGAGAGAGAGAGAGAGAGAGAGAGAGAGAGAGAGAGAGAGAGAGAGAGAGAGAGAGAGAGAGAGAGTGAGTGTGTGTGTGTGTGTGAGTGTGTGTGTGTGTGCATGTGTGTGTGTGTGTGCGTACGTGTGTGTGCGTGTGTTGTGCGTGTGTATGTATATCCAAGTCTATCAACATATAATAGTTTACATTATAACTCCTAAAATATCTACGACTGAAAATCAACACAAAGAAAATAAGGCCAACCAGATACACCAGCAACAAATCAAGTGGAGACAACTCACATATGGTGTCTTGAGAAAGAGAGAGAGAGAGAGAGCAAAGAAAACGGAAATAGATGTCATCCCGTCCCATATATATGATTGATATTTCGAAGAAGAAAAGTACACATGTCTTACAATAAGATTATATACACAGATATTGAAAAAAGAGACTGATTATACTCTTTACTGGAAAAAAAATAATTGTAATAAGCATATAAGAGACCACACAACAAGGCTAAATTTCTGTAAACAGTAACCAGACAGCGTTATATCTCTAAATATTAATCTTATGTAACGAATCTAACAACCAAACAACGAACCCAAACAATAGAAGCAAAACATCCTCAGTAACATTAATAAAGAAAAAAAAAATAAAAACAACCATAAAAAAAATCAGTATCACTTCGTTCATGTGGCAACATCGGGTCATTCACCTGCTGGCGGGTTCCCAAGAGTGTTATACTTTTCCTCTTCCTTATTACTCTATTTCGTCCGTAGAATCCCTTTTAATCTTATCTTTATTTATTCTGAATTTTTCTGTCGAA
>BOPN01001535.1:267081-269581 GCA_017312705.2 Penaeus japonicus
ATATATATATATATATATATATATATATATATATATATATATATATATATATATATATATTATATATATATATATATATATATATATATATATATATATATATATATATATATATATATATATATATATATATATATATATATATATATATATATATATATATATATATATATATATATATATATATATATATATATATATATATATATATATATATATATATATATATATATATATATATATATATATATATATATATATATATATATATATATATATATATATATATATATATATATATATATATATATATATATATATATATATATATATATATATATATATATATATATATATATATATATATATATATATATATATATATATATATATATATATATATATTGTGTGTTCGTTTGTGTGTGTGTGTGTGTGCGTTAGTGAGTGTGGGTTCTGTGTGTTGTGTGTGTGTGTGTGTGTGTGTTCAGATGTATGTCTGTGTGTTCATGTGTGTGTGTGTGTGTATGTTCGTGTGTGTGTATCTATATATTTTTTCGATTAAACCAAAAACTGTATACTAGTAAGCGCGCATTGGAATATCTGTTACAAATTATAATAATGACATTGAAATTGATTATAACAACAATGATGATGATACTAGTAATATTGATGTCAATGATAATAATAATAATGATGATACTAATAATAATGATATCAATGATAATAACCATAATAATAACTAAAAACAACAGCAACAATAATGATAATAATAATAACAGCAATAATAATTACCAGTCATAACAAAATCAATCATAATATTAATGATACTAATGATAATGATATTGACAATAATAATAACAATTATAATGATAATAATATTACCTAACTTCCTTTTTCGATTTCAAAGTGGAAATGAATCGGCACTGTTTTCTTTTGTAATTTCTATCTAGAATAATCGGGCAATGTGCATTCAAAACAAAACAAGGCCGAGGTAATCAAGCAAGGTACATCATTACGGTCCACCGTCTCAACAACTTTCACAAGAAGTTAACCCACGTTAATAACTACGACCACACACACACACACACACACACACACACACACACACACACACACACACACACACAGATTCAATCCCACACTGTAACCCCGGCTATTTCTTGCACAATTTAGTAGCACAATTTATCTTGAAGTTACAAGAACCTGTCCCCATACCCTTATTTATTATCATCACTATCATCATTTTTATCATCCTCATTATCAAACATGCATATAATCTAGAATAAATTATATTTTATGTGCCTTTTGGTCCACCAATTTAGTAATATATTTACACATCTTTGCAATGACTCATTTATTGCACGCTGTTCCTTTAATATAACTTGTTGTACTTGTCTTTGCATCGTTTAAGAGTTTAGTCAAGTGCAGTTTTAATAAACACTGAGAGTTCATTCCGATCAAATAATGACTACAATAAAATGAACTGTCTGGTTAACAGTTTGAGTCAACAAAACCCGAAGCAAATATTTGAGGACTTCACCAAGTGCAAACTATCTTTAAAGTAGTCATGCTACAGTGGCCTTAACAAACAAACAAAAAGAGTCAAGGTGTTATTTGTAAACAGAAAATTTCACACTATAAAGGAAATCCAAATACTTACCCTGTTCGCACCATAAAACACCATACTTAACCAATAATTTCTATGGTCATCATTTTCACTTTCCTACAAAAGACCAAATTCAACCAATATTTCATTCTGATCTCACCATAAAAGACCAAATCACCATATCCATCTCACTACAGGAGTCTATACTTATCTAAAGTCACCATACCATCCACCTCTCACCATAACTAAAATATACAATACAACCAGTAATACCACTTCACCATTCCTACCATCACCATCCTTATCTCACCATAACGACAACCCCTCGCCCCCTTACCCCCTCTCCCCACCCCCTGCCACTGTACGAGTATCCAATATTCAACTTCTTCTTCTTCTTACTCCTCTCTTTTATTTTCTCTCCCCCCCAACTTGCACTTCCATCTATTCTACAAACATTTTTTTTCTATTACTCCTTCCACCTCCATCTGCCCCGCCTTCCCACTCCCTCTCCACCATCCTTCCTTCTCCTCTTTACTCTGGCCTGTATTCTCTTTCTCTCTTCCCTTCCTTCATCCCCTCCTCCTATCCCCTCCCCTTCCTCCTCCCATACATTTCACCCCCCCTCCACTCCGCCTCCCCATTCTTCCTCCCACCCCATCTTCCCCCTCCCCATTCTTCCCCCCACCCTATCTTCCCCCTCCCCCTCCCCGGCATCGCATGTAAACACAGGTGATTTGAGGATACTGATAATGATGAGAAGTGAAGCGACCAGACTGTGAACCTGTGGACTAGGATGTAGATCAGTGGTTCGCGTGTACGTGTGTGTGTGTGTGTGTGTGTGTGTGTGTGTGTGTGTGTGTGTGTGTGTGTGTGTGTGTGTGTGTGTGTGTGTGT
>BOPN01001535.1:277081-279581 GCA_017312705.2 Penaeus japonicus
CCGTCCAACATCCAAATTCATCTCTCTCCTTACCCCTCTCCACCCCCCACCCCTTCTTTCGTACCCTCCCTCTCCCCCGAACTATCGTCTCCTTGACCTCGCTCGAATCTCCCCCCTCCCCCTACGCACACACTTTTCCTCCCCCTTCGCCTTTGTCTGACCTGCAATCTGCAACCTGCACCTGCAAGTAGCTGAGGTGCTCCCACGCTCTCTCTCTCTTCGCTCCCACAACGCGACACCCACACTCGCCTGACTACTTACCCCCTCACCCCTTCCCATCATTCACCCTCTCTCCCCTCCCCCCCCTTATTCACCCCCTCTCCCCTCACTATTCAACAAAGGCTACAACCTTCCTGGGTATAAACACTATGTCCAAAGAAAGTTAGCGGGAAATCGTTCCATATATTGTGATGCTATGTGCTACGTGATGCAATATGCTATGTGATGCTATGTGATATGTATCAGTGACAGCCAAAAGAAGAAGAAAATATATGCATCAACGTTTTTTTGTATAATTTCGGCTCTGTGGGTACCAGCAGGTATTCATCACCAGAAAACAAAACTAGTCTAGAACAACAACAACAACAACAGAAAAAGACAAATTCAATAAAAAACAAACACCCATCTTTTTCATCATCATTTTTTTTTGCCATCGTACAAACACGCCAGTCTGCGTCTCATCACAACAGCCTCATCCCGAGACCCATCTTCGGAATGGGGACGCCACATCTTGAATGGGTCCAGCCCTTACACAGAAGCTGACCCGCTGGTGACCAAAACAAAACTCATTTCGTATTCTTGCAGGCTTGCAGGAGAGAGAGAGAGAGAGAGAGAGAGAGAGAGAGAGAGAGAGAGAGAGAGAGAGAGAGAGAGAGAGAGAGAGAGAGAGAGAGAGAGAGAGAGAGGGGGGGGGGGATTAGGAACGGGGAGGGAGAGAGAGGGATAGGGAGGGAGGGAGGGAGGGAGAGATAAAAAGATAGATAGATAAATAGATAAATAAATAGATGGATAGACTGTCAAAACATCCGAATTCCTGCAACCAAAATGACCCGACACTCGTTCCATCCCCTCCACCCACCCACCCCATACACACCCTAAACCCCCTACCCCCACCCCAAAGCGCCCAGAGGATCCCACCGCCGCCCAGAAGCAATTATTTCCTCTACTCCCTCCCTTTTACCAGGCCGTCACCCCATCAACACGCCCCTACTATCTCTCTCTCTCTCGTTCTTTCTCTCTCTCTCTCTCTTTCTTTCTCTTCCCCTCTCTCTCCTCCTTCCTTCCTCTTCTCCTCTTCCTCCTCCTCTTCTTCCTCCTCCTCCCTCCCCCCACCACCAATTTCTACCCCGCCCCTCATTCCCTCATTCACAATCCGTTACGCGCCCTCTAACGATGGCACCGCGTCGTTCTGCGAGATGCCCCGGGGCGATGGCACGACCTACGCTGCCCGGATCTTATATAGGCCATCGGTATAGCAAGGCCTAGGCTCCGCTGCCCCCCCCCCCCCCTATATCGCGAATCGTCTTTGCGCTGAGAGAGGGAGGGAGAGGGAGAAGGGAGGGAGAAGGAGAGAGAGGGAGGGAGGGAGAGGGAGAAAGGGTGAGGGAGTGGGAGAAGGAGAAGGGAGGGAGGGAGAGGGAGAGGGAGAGGGAGAGGGAGAGGGAGAGGGAGGGAGAAGGGAGGGAGAGAGACAGAGATAGATAGATAGATAGAGAGAGAAAGAGATAGATAGATAGATAGATAGATAGATAGATAGAGAACTAATAATTCCTTCCCCCTCCCCCTATTTTTCTTCCTCTTTTCCCTCTTATTCCCTGTCTTATCATTTCCAAATCACCAATTACAATCAACGGAAACGGCTGACTAATCTCTCACCCAATCACGTCATTAAGGTGATTCGACAGGCCACTCATCACCCAAGATTAGGGGAAGTCCCGCTTGGCAGGTTACGTGCTTAATGAGCGGGAGGGGGAGTGGGTAGGAAGGGGGGCAGGTATGACGGAGTAGGGTGGTGGGGGGGGTAGGGAGGGGAAGAAAGATGTTACGAGGTAGGAGGGGTGGGGAAGATATCACGGAGGTAGGGAGGGGGGTCACGGAAAACAGGTTGTGGGGGTGGGAGAAGGGAGGTTGGGGGAGGGGAGGGGAGGGGGTTTCCTTTCAGTGGAGGGTGGGGCATGAACGCGGGTGGGGGAGGGAAGAGTAGTAGGTAAGTAGGAAATGGGTACAACATAGATTTGCGCTTGTGATGTGATGTGATGTGATGTGTGTGTGTGAATGAGTGAGGGAGTGGTTGAGTGATTGAGTGATTGAGTGAGTGAATGAGTGAGTGAGTGAGTGAATGATTGAGAGATTGAGAGATTGAGATATTGAGTGAGTGTGAGCGTATGCGTGCGCGTGCGCCTCTCCGTGTCGGCATGGGGTCGCCCTCCATCCCGGCGGCGGCGCCTGGCGGTTGCAATCGCCTCACCACAGCGCGTTTCTCGACTCGCGCCTTCGATTT
>BOPN01001535.1:284581-287214 GCA_017312705.2 Penaeus japonicus
GGAGAAGAGGGGGTGGGGGAGAGAGGAGAGGCAGGTGGGAAGCCGGGGGAGAAGAGGGGTGGGGAAGGAGGAGAGGAAGGTGGGAAGAGGAGTAGGAGAAGTAGGAGGAAGAGCGGAGGAGGAGAGAGTGGTGGGTGGGGAGTGAAAGAGGAGAATGAAGAGAGAGGAGGAGGGAGGAGGGAGGGAGGGAAATAGAGGAGGAAGGAGGAAGAGGAGGATGCGGAGGAAAGGGAGAAGAGAGGAGAAATAAAGGAGGAGACAGAGAGAGAGAGAGGAGGAAAAAGGAGTTGGAACGAGGGAAAGGGAGGAGGAGGAGGAGTAAGAGGAGGGAAAGAAGGGAAAGAAGGAAAGAGGAAGAGAAGGGAAAGAAGAAAGAAGAGGAGGAGAAAGAACCGGAGTGAAAAGAAAGAAACTTGAAAAGGAAGAAGAGAAAGAGAACGACGAGGGAAGAGGAGTAGGAACAGAAAGAGAAGGAAAAAGAACAGGAGGAACAGAAGGAGGAGGGAGGAGTTAGGAGGAGCAGGAAGAAGGAGGCCGCGTACGATACCGTAATATAGACCGCCCTCGCGTTTCCTTCGTTTCCCTGCCTGCCTGTGTTGGCCTGCGCCCCCGAGCTGTTTAGGATGACAAATAATGCATGTGTTGTTCTAAATGGATTTGTGTGCGTGTTTGTTTGTGTGTGTGTGTGTGTGTTTGTGTGTGTGTGTGTTTGTGTGTGTGTGTGTGTGTGTGTGTGTGTGTGTATGTGTGTGTGTGTGTGTTTGTGTGTGTGTGTGTGTGTGTTTGTGTGTGTGTGTGTGTGCGTGTGTTTGTGTGTGTGTGTGTGTGTGTGTGCGTGTGTTTATGTGTGTGTCTGTGTGTGTGTGTGTGTGTGCATGTATGCGTGCGTGTATGTATGTATATATGTATGTATGTATATATATATGTATTTATGTATGTATATATGTATGCATGCGTATATTATGTAGGTATCTATGTATATAAGGACAGGATGTATGTATTGTTTCAGAATTAATAACCCATTGTCTTTATCCTACATTCACACACTGTGTTGAAGGCGTGACAGAATTTGTCCATGACAACCATGCAACTGCAGTGCATGGATGCTTAGTTGAATTAAAATCTTGTTCTAATGACGATTAATTAGTCAGTAAACTTTCCCCAAATGGCGATGACGCACAGAGTGATCATGCGAGGCGAGGAATGTCATGCGTTCTGAGTCTTCAGAATCTCCCTTTCGCGCGTGCATGACGTTGGGGATGACGTTGGAGTCAAGGCATTATAAAAAGCTGTACGAAATATATATATATATATATATATATATATATATATATATATATATATATATATATATATACATATATATATACATATATACAAATATATATATATATATATATATATATATATATATATATATACATATATATACACACACACACACACACACGTATATATATATATATATATATATATATATATATATATATATATATATATATATATATATATATATATATATAACATATAAACACATATACATACGTATTTTATAAACACATAAACATACGTATTTTATAAACACAAACCCATACATCCCGTTAGAAAAGCCAATCAAATAAATATATGACTTGTTACAAACTTAGATATGTTAAATGAAGCAAAATAATTTTACAAGTAAGCACTATTTATATCTCCCAGATGAGTCAGTTCTAATAGATTTTGCTATAACCTTTCTTTTACTGTTTTCTTTTATACCTCGTGGTTGGTTTATCATAAAGCTATCAGTATAATTTCGCACGCGGAGGAATACATGGGGTCGTTTCTTCTCCCATTTACAATTATCATAACATAACCTTTCTTTGTATGCCCTGTGACTCACCAGCATTCCACGAGAGACTGTTGTCATGGATGCTTAGTAATGCTTTGTAGGTGACGTCTATTTGTTGTGAAGAAGCAGTAGATAATACCCATGACTTGACTTTTTCTTTCGTATCGTTGATGACAGACAAATAGTATGCAGGACGGAGGTGGTGATTTGTCCCCTGAAGTAGCTATCCAAGGTGACCACAAAGCGGCCGTATATCTTCTATGTTTATCTTACTCTGTACTTACCACAGTTGAGCCTCGAATCCACCTCGATCTGAGCCCGGAGAATCTCAATTTGGAACAGCTGCTCAAGAGTACTTGTCACATGTAGGCCTACATCAACTGGCATCAATTAACCATCTGTTTTTCGGCGTGAAACCGTTGTTTTAAGGTTTAGATTATAGGGCGACTGTCACTCGTTTATGTAACAATGCTGAGCCAAAGTTGTACGTTAGATTTATTAGAAAATCTTGCCTTCATAGCCATCAGTCACTTCCTTACCTGACAAGCCTGTACTATTTTCAGCGAACAGTCTTGAGAACATTGCTACTTGAGATTATAATGTAAAGGTAATGGGGTACTGGAGCTAGACCCAGTCAATAATGCCATGTTCCTGGACCGAAATATTTTTCATTTAAAGAAGGCGACGAACCATGAACTCCTAACTTCTTGTGAAAACACACACACACACACATACATACATACATACATACATTCATACATACACACACATATAAATAGATAAATAAATAAATATATAAATA
>BOPN01001536.1:0-5000 GCA_017312705.2 Penaeus japonicus
TATATATGTACATGTATATATATATACATATACATATATATATATATATATGTGTGTGTGTGTAAGTATTTAAGAAAAATTAGAACATTCACATTGAGATGAAACTAATAATATTACCAGCAATATAAGAGGGGAAGGGGACAAGAGACGCACATATAATTAAAAGCAAGAGACAGATGTTTCTACAAGTGTTACTACTAAGATAGAAAACTCAAGAAATGAGTAAGAAAGGATGAGAAAGGAAGGAGAGAAAATAAATAGTAATATTGCAGAAATAGCTATTGAATATTAACTCAACGTACCAACATTCATTTTTCTACAATAGAAAACACAAACAAAATTCGCAATTAACTCAACGTGCCAACACAAACAAATGCCATGTTTTTACCATGAAGTTTCTCAACCCGCGCTTGAGGTTAAACTGAAGCCTGGCTGGTTTTTCAAAAACGCTTTTTCGACTATAGCTTGTGATGTCTTTTCTAACTCAATTATTTGATAAACAAGACTTATTTTGATCTATATTACTCTCATGCCCACTTCTAATCTATCTGAAAGAACTTTAGTTAAAATAATGTTCAAATAATTAGTACGCATATGTACAAAGCCCTCCACACGCACTAATATTCATTATAACCTTAGGTCTTCATTGTGCAATCTTACCTTAGTCTAAAAATAAGTTTTGCAATACATTGCAATATATATAGAATCGGCAACTATTGGCCAATTAATTAGTCTATTAAGTCATGTATACAAAGTGAACCCGAGACAATAATTAAGAACAGGATAGACAAGAAACTAGAAGAAAACCAACCACCAGAACTAGCACTATATAGGAATGGCTATTGAACAATGGAGCATCTTCATACTATACAACAGCAGTAAAATAGAAATTCCCAATTTAACCCGTTAACGACGAGTGACAAGATATCACGTCAAGTGGTGGCAGCGTCAGCCGCCTGGGACGAGATATTTCGGTGATCGGGCTCATAGCGAGAATCAAGAAGCCTTAGGCTTATGCGTTTGAAATATCCCGGCGTTTCGAACATTTGGAGCTAAAATAACCCCGTCGTTAACGGATATGGCAATAATAGACAATTTGAAAACCTTCGATTTAATAAAATATTATGTTATCCTTCAGGTCTTAAGCAGTAAGGAATAGAGAAACAATATATTAATATACTAAAAGATGCCTGTTTGAACAGCACACTGTCACCGAACTTTTTCACTGAGGCATTAGAACAGATATTGAGAAGGGTAAACTTTGAAGGAATTAAAGGAGAATATCTAAGCAAACTTCAGTTCGCAGATGACATCATCAAGAAAGAAAAACGAAATGAAAATAAACAAGAAAAAGACTAAAATAACGTGCAATTTCTATACAAAGATAATATAAATATAAAATTACAAGGAGAAAAAATAGAAGTGGTAAATAAGTACTTA
This sequence comes from Penaeus japonicus, assembly GCA_017312705.2. Lineage (NCBI taxonomy): Eukaryota > Metazoa > Arthropoda > Malacostraca > Decapoda > Penaeidae > Penaeus > Penaeus japonicus. Next base: position 1,441 of record BOPN01001536.1, read on the forward strand.
TACCTTGAGCAACATCTAACTGAAGATAACAGCCTGAGAAAAGGAATTAGTAGACGAACTGAACATGGATCATAAGCATTCAATTTCACGAACGGGGAAGACTATACAACAGGTGATAAATGATGCACATGAAAATTTCCTGGATGTGTTGAGAAGGTGGAGTACTTTGAGAAGTTGATGAATGTAGAAAATGAGAGGGAGGGAAGGCTAGATGAATTGTCAAAGATGAATCAAAAAGTCCACTGGATTAGCAAGGAGGAAATTAGGACAGCTATGAAGAGTAGGAAGGTGGTTGGTCAAGAAGATATTCCAGTGGAGAGACGGTGCCATAGACTTTAACTAGATTGTTAACTCCTTAAAGACAGTCATCTGGTTAGTACAGTAGTGATGCGCCGATCTCACATCCCCCCGCCTACGAGTTTCCACTGTCGCTTGGCGGTCACAGCTGTGGCTTAACACCATAGTAGGTGAGGACCAAGCTCAGATCGAGTCAACACTCGTAGGCACATTTGCACAAGTCATCACTCGCTTGCCATAGTGCAAGTAAGCCTGCTCTGCGATTCTGACTCTTCCATATCCTAAAGGATGCTCGTACTAAAATTTGTCTCATTCGGGGAAGGACTCACTTACTAGATTTAGCACATGGCCATTTTTTATAGAATGTTTTGTTATTAAGGTATTACCCTGGTCTGTATCGATTATATACATATAAACTGTATAGAACTTGTATCAAACACGTGAGAGTGAAATTAATGAATTTGAACTATACAGCGGTGACACATTTCTCTTAAATAGGCCATTCGTTTTATGACAACAGGGGCGATTCGATATAATTAATATTTCCAAAAATAGAATAATTATTTCAATTATGGTTGCTAATACGTCAAATAATGATGCAGATAACATGTATGAGTGCTAAATTTTTTTATCATTACTCAGGAATAATTATTTGTTCGGCTGGCGCTAGTGCTCCAGGGTCAAGTATGGAATTATCCCAAGCCATGCGAAGTCAAGTGAAAATATCACCTGCCTTTCCCTACCTCTTTCTCTCTCTCTCTCTAACGTGCTCGCCCTACTCACACTCAACAACGCCCCGGCAACCCAAAACGTCCAACAAGCCTCCTGCTACCAAAATAGTTTTTACTCTTACTCTTGGTTTTGTCATCTCCAGTAAAAGGGTCAAGAGTTATCCCAAACTGGTCGCAGTGTTGGGACTTTCTCCTTTTTAGAAAACACAGACTAGAAAGAGGGTCTACTGCACGTGCCACACGAGTTCCGCACCGCAAACCTACGGCGTCAAGAGTTTCTTAGGATGTTAGGCTATAGGAACAACCAAGCAAATCCATCGTCAAGAGTTGGACACGTAAGGTCTTGGCAACTTGCAAACATTTCCCTCCATATACTTACAACAGTGCAAATTAAAACTTCTTTGTTAGGTATAGAGCTTTTGTTCATGTCATTTAATATAAGTAATTATATTGTTACTGTTGATCGACGTATTCATTTAATAATTTCATTAATGTATTGTTTTGTTTGTCGTAAAATGACTTTAAAGAAAGTAATTGCATAGGTTTCACTTCTCTATATACTATTGTTTTTTATAATTCATTCGTTAATCATTCTTTTGTATTATCGAATTCTATGATTCGTTAAGTACAATATATATGTAAACAGCATGAGTGAATTCGGGAAGTTCGTGAAGTATTTCTAGGAAAATTCCCTTCATACATATATATTAATCCCCTTCCCTGCATGTCCGCGCTGCTTCGGGTAGGCGTGGCAGCCATGGAAAAGCTAATCAAAAGGGATGAAAACTTTGTGCTTTCAGTTACCAAATTCAACACATTTTAATTGTTCCTTATGCTAGCACTTCATCATGAAATTCAAATCTAGTGGAGGCTTTTGATCTCCGTTGGTTAAAAAAGCTAGCATGTAAAATAAGTGAAAAACAAACAAAGTTTAGGCTTCAATACACAGCTCCAACCCCGGAGTATTATAGACTTCTGGGTATAAAATGGCATTTGCCTCCTCTCTTTCGTACGGGAAGAAATAGTTCGTCCCCAAGGACAATGTGAGCTTAGTTTAGTTCAGTTTTTTATTTACAACCCGGGCTAACTGCACAGGTGTGGGCAAGGATTGAGACATTGATGTAGGGTCATGACATTATTTGATAACATTACATTACAAATGGAGGTTATATAATCATATCCTATAGAATATCAGCCGATAATATAGTCGCATGGTTCTTAATTTATTGATTAAGCATCCCGGGTTACTGATAAGGCGTAGACGGGCATTGTTACATGGAAAGGGTTTCATCTGGTGATTAAAATGTTGGTGGTGGTTTCACTTCAATCGTTGTTTTCAGTCACTGACTGATCATTTGCTTGTTTGTGTGTTGGTGTGTCTGTGCGTGTGAATTCCTTTTGATTTCCCGCTACCAAAGCAATGATGGTGACCCACTCAGCATGGACCGTCACTTAGCTCCGGTCTTCTCGCCTATTCACACTCATGTGAGTATACTGTAATTTATAAATGTTGTCTCTTGATGCACTTCGAATATATTAACGTGTATATACACTGTGAAATCTATTGTAAATGGAATTACAAGTTTTACATTGTTTTTTTTTCAGTCTCCATAGATGAATGTTGACTTAAGCTATCAATCTACTTGACTAAAATTGTTATAACTGACCAGAGTTGTACTCTGGCGCCACAGCCTTTGATTCCACAACCTCTGGTAACACTACTTCCGGGGTCACAACATGAATAACAAGAATACCGCCTGCTTCACGCCGCACAAAGACTACCATATTTATATTTTGTTTGTGCTGTGTTCTTCTTTTGTTGTTGTTGTTGTTGTAAATAAGTGTAGATATATGTAGTTTGGATATGAACAAGTTTCCTTATATCCTTGAGTGGCTTAATCATCCCAAGGATCATAAGTAAAAAAACCAGGCTAAAATATATATATAAATATATATATATATATATATATATATATATATATATATATATATATATACGTATATATATATATGCATATATATATATATTTATATATGTGTGTATATGTATGTATATATATATATAATATATATACACACTCATTTCAATTTTCCTAGTTTCATTCCACTCCCTTAAGGCCTCCTGCATTTATTTATGAACCCAGATAAAGTTGATCCCAACTTTACCCTTCCTCACGGCGATTCATTCGAATGCATTAAGGAATATATTTGCATCTAAAGTATGTGTGTACAATTCTACAGTCGTATTCCAGCCTTAGGTATATCTGCGTCCCATAAGCACACTATGATACATCCTAAAATAATAAAGGTGTATTCGATATATCCAGTTGGATCAAGTTGCTCTTATGTGCCGTGGTACTTGAAGGCTTTCTAGTTCTGCTAGTTCGATCAACCATCCCAACCATTTTCAGTTGTTCCCAGTAGTTAGATCACTTTCTCGTCCCAAATTTATTTAGCGATAGTCGAAGGGGTTTCGTAATGCGAGGGATGCACAGGCAGGATTCCAGATTCCTCCAAAAAGATGTCCTGTCA
>BOPN01001536.1:30000-32500 GCA_017312705.2 Penaeus japonicus
ATAGGGTGAGTTCGTGGGAGCTGGGAAGGGAAACCTCAAAAAGATTAGAATAGTTGGGATGGAGAGGATAAAACTTTGATAGGGTGGGTTGGGAGCGGGCTTATAGAGGGGATCGGTGGGGAGGCGGAGGCGAGAAACCCTTGATCGGTTGAGTTGGTTGAAATGTTGGGTTGTCGGAGGGTTTATCAGGTGGGTTGGTGGAGAAGGGGAGGAAATCCTAATAGCATGGGTTGGTGGAGAGGTACCAATGGTGGTTGAGAGGTACCAAGGGTGGTTGAGAAGTACCAAGGGTGGTGGAGAGTTCCCAAGGGTGGTTGAGAAGTACCAAGGGTGGTGGAGAGTTCCCAAGGATGGGGACGAGGGGAAGTTGGTCCTATCGGGGGTGGGGAATAGGTAGGTAGATAGAAAAGGAAACTTTAATATTGATAGAAAAATAATCTAGAGAGCGAGAGAGTGAAAAACTCAAAACATCAATGAACAAATATATAGATAAATTCGTCTAACATTGACGTAGTTTGTGAAAAAAAAAACTTTAAGAGGATTAAAATGATTTTATTGTGCATTTTCCTGTTCGTTACTTCCATTTGGTTTTTTAATGTTCTCCCTGTTTATCTTGAATAATTCCCTTATGTCTTTATTGCTGATATGTTCTCTGTTGTTAATCCGCATTCATGATAAAGGTTACTATGTCCATTCTTTTTTTCTTTTTTCTTTTTTCATTAATGCATTTATCTATAATGATTATGATAATGATGAGTATAACAATGATAATGGTAACAATGATGACGATAATAATGGTTATCATAAAAAATATAATGATGATAAGATCAATAAAGATAACGATAATGAAAACAATAATGATGGTAACGATGATAGTGACAATGATAACAGTAACAATAAAAATTATAATAATCATAATTATGATGATAATAATGGTAATAATAATAATATTAAAGGAATAATACTGATGATGATAATGACAAAATAAGAATGATTATAATAATGATGATCACAAAAATTATGGTGCAATAATGATAATAATGACAATGATAATGATGATATTGGTAATAACAATTAAAATGTGAGAATAGTAGTGATAATGACAATAATGATGATAATAGTTAATGTAGTAGTGATAATCATTGTAATGCTAATAATAGTAATAATGATAATGATGATAGTGATAATAACAACAACAATAGCAATCATGACAATGATTGTTAATGATAATAACAGTAACAAAGATAATGCTACTAATAACAGTACAGAAACAGAAATATTGGTAATATGAACAACAACAATAATGAAGACTACAATTATAGTATTAATACTGTATATCAATAATAGTTATAATCTTATAAAAGTTATAATCTGATAAATGATGATAATATGGAAATATTGGTAAAATGAGCAATAACAATAATGAAGACAATAATCATAGTACTAATATATCAATAATAGTTATATTCTTATAAAAGTTATAATTTTATAAATTATAGTAATGATTGTAATAATGTATCACTAAAGGATTAGAATAACAAAATAATAATCTGTAACACGAGAGGAAAATATACTTCAAGCTTAGAGGACGTGATCACAGGACGACCAAGAGGAGGAAAATAAGTGCATGTCAAGAGGCCTCTTTAGAAGGACACTGCCAAGAAAAATAAAACATCAAAAAGACTATGTAGTGTTCGATCATTTTTCTCGTCCGGGCAGCAAAATTTTTGTACATGAGGTAAACAGTCATTTTTTTTAGGAGGTCCTGACTTTCGGGTGCCTATTAGTCTTTCGTCATAAAAGCTCCAGTAACGTTTGATCTCTCTCAGAGTTCACTAGATATAAGGTAATTTTTTTTTTTTTTTTTTTTTTTTGACTATGGCAAAGGCCAGAAAAGATAGGCTACATGTAAAATTAGTCAACGTTATTTTGACTATACATTTTAGTATCATCACCTGTAGTCTATCTCATCTCCAGTTCTTTCTGTACTTATAATTCTTATGATGTCTTTTCTTATTTAAACACGGCTCAAGGTTTGAATATTGTGACCTATAATTACGTCCACCTGCATGTAAAATCCAAGTCTAATGTGCATGGAATCGATAATCATAATAATATGCCTTTCAAACTGGGTCAATAATATAATATAATATAAAGATAAGATAATAGTATGCCTTTCATACTAGGTCAAGAGGCAGCGGTTTATAGTGTTAATAACATCCAAATCCTATGTTTCACAGACGTTGTCTCTCATTACGTGGTTCATACCCTCTGTCTACACTATATATCCGTATATACACTATATTACACTATATATTCGTATATACACTATATTACACTATATATCCGTATATACACTATATTACACTATATATCCGTCGAAGGGCATAAGGCTTGGACTCCTCACCTTGTTAAATAAATATTAGTTTTTTTTTCTTTCTGTTTTCCTCCCTGTCCTTTATTTGACTATTCCTTAACACCTATCTTGTGTCTGACTGCT
>BOPN01001536.1:35000-37500 GCA_017312705.2 Penaeus japonicus
AGCTTCGATTCAGGAGAGAAGAGGAGGTGCTGGAGGAGGAAGGGACAAATGATATATTAATATCAACAATGGTTGATGTTACCTTTGTTATTCTTATTACTGTTATATGACCAGCATCATTATTGTTATTGTTGTTCTTTATCATTATTAATACTTATCATTACTCTTATTATTATCCCCATTATTCTTTAATTACCATTATAATCATTATTATCATAATTATTATTTGCATTATTATTACTACCAACATCAAAGTTATCATTGTTATTATATCTGTTATTATATCATTGTTGTTTATTATAATCATTATTGTTATTATTACTTTCATTACCATTATCAATATAATCATAATTGTCATCATTAGTATCTTTATCATTTTTATCATTATTATCATAATTATTATCATCATTTTCACAATTATTAATATCATTATAGATATCATTAATATCATCACTATCATAATCCTTATCATCAGTATTATCATTATCACCATTATGATTATCATCATCATTATCATCATTATCACTATTATCCTCTTGATGATTACTGCTGTGATTATTATTTCTAACCATCGTTACCATTGTCATCATTAGCATTATCTCTATCGTTATCACTGTTATCATTACTATTATTGTTACTGTCAATATTATTATCATTTTTAATTATTATCATTATCATGATTATTGCTATAATCATTGATACTTTCATTATAATCATTATATCACGATTATTTTGTCTTCATCATCATCTTTATCGTTATCATTATTGTCATTACTTTTGTTATTACTATTATCATAATTATCATTATGATCACCATCCTTACTATTATCATTATTATTATCATCGTTATCATTATCAACATTGTAATTATCATCAATACCATTGCTGCAATCATTATCATTGTTATCATCATTATCATAATCATCATAATTACTTTTATCACTGATGAGTGATAGATTTACAACGTCTGATGAAATATCAATTCATTCATGAGAATTATTGTCATGATCAATAATTGAAAGGAATAATACATTTCTTTCGTGTATGTTTTTTTTATTTTTTTACGTTACGCATCTCTAAATTAATTTTGTTTTTTTCTGGTAATCTATATGACATTAATTGTAGTTAATGCAGGAAACTTTTTATAATTTGTTTACTAACTCAGTTAATGGTTAACATGGAAATCAATGCTTAATTTCCATTGATTGGGATGGTGATTATGATTGCGTTACGAGGGCCTGTTTTATATTTCTGAAGGAGATTTGTGTTAATTGAAAGTGACTTTGTTCGTTTAATTAAAAGAGGTTGTCGAAATATGTTGTCATTTGATATATTACAATATGACGTGTTGCATATTCTTATTTTTTTCAATGCTAATTGAACAATGACATTTACGATATTAGGAACAATCAATTGGATTAGATACTTTGAGATTAATCATGAGAGAAAGGTTATTCATTCCTTTCTCGCGCCATAATTTGATAATGCATTTCTGAACTTTTCATTTGATTTATATACAAGATTTGATGTATCAAGCATTAGATAAAGGCATTCAGATACTAATTGTAAAATTTACAAGGTTCATTTGCATTTAATCTGTTTGGAATATATCATTATCATTGCTGCAGTTATGATCATTATCATTTTTATTATAATTGTTGTTATTGCTGTTATTAACATTGTTACTATTATTATGATCTTTATCATCATTATCAGCATTATTACGATCATTATCATCAATATTTGCATTATTACTATCATACCATTGTTATTATCATTATCGTCATTATCACTGTTGTCATTATCTTTATCTTTATGATTATCATAGTCATTATTCCAGAATTATCACTTGTGGAATTATCATTATTATTCTTAACATCATCATCATATCTATCAATATCACTTGTGTCATTTTGATGATTTTTTTTTTTATATCATCATCATTATTATCATCATGCTACTAATACCACTATGTTCACTAGTTATAGTAGTAGTGGTGGTGGTTTTAATGAAAGAAGTAGTAGTAACATCATTATGATCATTATTATCATTACAGCACCCATAACTGTCACCCATTTTTTCCCCATCTTAATAGATAAAGCAATCATCATGAAGCAAATAATTCACTCTGCTAATAAAAAAAATAAAAATAAAATAAAATAAAATGACTCTTCCCCCCCCCAAAAAAAAAAATGAATTAGAGAACGGCACCGCAATGACGCAAGAGAAAAGAGGACAGAGATAGAGGAAGAACATTTGTCACAGAACGGTGACAAATGAGGCACCGAACGCGCATTATTATATAATTTCTCCAGGTTGACTTGATTTATAGCCCGTCCGATCTTTTATGTGACTAATCGATCACACTAAAAATGTCTTCTGTTCCTGTTGTTTGTTTCGCCTCGCTTCTTGTGACAGCTGATGTGTGTGGGATGTCTTTGCGTGACGGGAGAGAGGGTGCTGAAAGCAAGAACTAGGGGGGGGGGGACACGAACGGACA
>BOPN01001536.1:40000-55000 GCA_017312705.2 Penaeus japonicus
ATATAAGATAGCATAAATCTTCAATGAAATCACCCACCGACTGGTACAGAATCCAACCGGCTACGCTAGGTGTATTCGCCAAACACAAGTAATTAATTCAGACTCCGTGTAGTTTATTCCAGTAATAGGACGTGCATCTGGAAGGGAATTAGTATATAGGGGGTTTCGTTATCCCCTTATTAACTACACTAATGAACAAGATCCGCGTTCATCAAGCCGATTTTAATGAATTGGACGCTGGCCTTGTTATTGGGTCTTTATTCCCCTAATTATTACTTTGGGTATGAGTGTGAAAAAAGGTATTCCAGGAATTGTTGATTAAAATATTCATAAAGTTGTATTTGTTTGATGCTCGGATCCGCAAATGATTTATAATGTAGAGGAGGAGGTTAACAATGGTACTTATATTAATGTTGAAAATAATGATACTAACTAGAATATTAATAATGAAAATTCTAGTAACACTATTACTACTGCTACAACAACACAATTATTATGATAATGATATAATAATGATACTGATAACAGTGATAACGATTTATGATCAAAATTATATCAGTAATAATAATGATGATGCTAATGATAATGATAATGATATAAATAATAGTAGTAATAATGATAATGGTAGTGATGATAGTAATGATGCTAATGATAATGATGATTCTAATAATAAATAATCGTATCAATGATTAAAAAATAATAATGATAATAATAATAACAGAAGTAAAATAAAAACATTACTACTAATAATGATAATAATGATGATATTGCCAGTGATATTGTAATTATGATCATTCGTACTTTTATTATGAATGTGATGATATAAATCAAGATAATAACAATACCAACAACAACATTGATGAATGTCATTATCAACAATATTACCTGATGATGTTAAGAATAAAGTCATTACTAATATATGTGACTATTAACTGTCAATATTGCCCTTATTAGTTTATCTTTATAAAAAAAAATTCATAGTACAATTATTGTCATTTTCAAAATTGTTTCTTTTGTTTTTCATAATCTAAAATAACACTGATTATGATTATTCTCACAAATGAAGTTATGATTTGGTCTATAACATTAGGCCGAGAAATACGTAATAAATAAATCTGATTATTATTGTAGACGAGATATACTTTGACTACAAGTTCGTAATAAGACTTTGGATCTCTACATAATAGGTTGCTTGTAGTATTTAGCCCAGATTACAACCATTGTTGTATGGTGCAGTGCTCTGGAGGTTTCCAGATGTACATAATCAATAAAAAACAGAAACAAAAACACAATCACCCAATATCAAGACCGAACCATTTCCGCAACAGGTGTAAAGCCTTCTACAAGAACCACACTCTAAGATGAAAAAAAATAATAATAATAATAAAAAATCATAAAAAAATAATCCCAAAGTTCAGATTGATGAATGGCAAGTGAAGCAAGGAGATGAAGAATTAATCCCTGGTTTCTGGAGGCCGAGGAGGAAGGGACAAGGAGGAAGGGACGAAGGCACCGAAGGAAAGGCGAGGATTGAGATGCTGGGTTCTCCGTATTGGACGCTATCTCGCTTGCTCAAACGTGAAGGTATGTATTGATCCGTCGGTTGCTATTGCCTTTCGGAAAATAAAGAATTTGGTCTCACAGTCTATACTTATATATATATATATATATGTGTGTGTGTGTGTGTGTGTGTGTGTGTGTGTATATATATATATATATATATATATATATATATATATATATATATATATATATATATATATATATATATATATATATATACACACACAGGCGGGGAAATATTGAGAGAAATGTATGTGTGGATATGCATATGTATATATATATATATAAATATATATATATATGTGTGTGTGTGTGTGTGTGTGTGTGTGTGTGTGTGTGTGTGTGTGTGTGTCTGTCTGTCTGTCTACCCCAAAAACACAGTCCACAGCGCACCGTGACCCATTCAAACCTCACTCATAACCTCACCCGCGAAACACCCGCTCCGGTCCTCCTTCGCCCACCGTCTGAACCGCCACGACAACCGCTTAGTATAATGGCGAAGGGATCACAGCCGCCTCCTGCAACATCTGGGACCCGAGGAGACGGCCGGCCTCTCTGGCAGATGGGAATAGATTGTGGTATTATGCCAGGGGAGCGAAGGGGGCGAGCTCGGGCGGCCGGAGGACGAGGAATAGTGGCTCGAGCGACATCTGGCCCGAAAGATGTCGTTTAGCTTATTTATGTGTGTTTGTACTGGATGTGTTATTGATGTATGTGTGTGTGCGTGTGTGTGTGTATGTGTGTGATTTTACTTTGTGTGTGTGTGTGTGTTTTCTTTCATTTTTTGTGTGTATTTGTGTTTGTTTGTGTGTGTGTGTGTATGTGTGTGTGTGTGTGTGTGTGTTTGTGTGTACATATGAATGGTTAGTACAAATGGCGAAAATTATGATCGGAAAATTAACATGGTATACGAAACAAACATTTTGCTCGTCGGATTTTAATGAGTACCAACTTAAGCGCTAATTATCCTTTGTTCTAGCCCTCCTCAACTTTCTGAAATGTTTACTATTCAGTCTTTTTACTTTTGTAAGATTATTTTTTTAACTAAACGAATCGGAAACGCAAAAAGAGACAAGAGGTGGTAATGATAATGAGGATGATAATGATAACTATAATAATAGTAATTGCTATGATAATGATAATTATGATGATAATAAATAATAATAACCATAATCATAATAGTATCAATAATAGTAATGATAGTAATGATAAGGTAGAGAAGAAAACAAGACCCCTGAGACAGATAAGAATGTTGTTTGTCGATTGCAATAACCATCTGAAGCAATAACCATGAGCCAAAACAAAAAAGAGATAACTAAAGCGCTGTCAATAAATCATCCTTTTATTAAGTTTGTTCACATCTATCAGCTCACGTCATGGCCAGTGACAAGCTGGACCATTTAGCTAATCGACAAAAGCAACGATATTAACGTCCAACAGTTCACGCAACCCAAACTCTGTCATTCAGTCATGCGCTATCTTTTTTAACGAAAATGCATGCCATCATGGGCTGTATTAGCCTTCCTTTTATCTCCCTAATGGCCACGCACACTCCCTTCCCCCTGTCGTGAAAAGTCTGGTTTATGCCCCTGTTATCGGCTCTTAGATCAGTGCTGACGTGGGTTAATGTCTTATTTAACCTCGGGGTCTGACGGAGGTGAGGAGGAGAAAAGGTTTTGGCGGCGACTAGTTCGTCTCACTGGTGACTAACTCGTCTCAGTGGGGGATAACTCGTCCTAATGGTGATTAGTTCGTCTCAATGGTGACTTACTTGATTCAGTGGGGGCTAACTCGTCCCAGTGGTGACTAACTCGTCTCAGTGGGGGATAACTCGTCCTAATGGTAATTAGTTCGTCTCAGTGGTGACTTACTTGATTCAGTGGGGGCTAACTCGTCCCAGTGGTGACTAACTCGTCTCAGTGGGGGATAACTCGTCCTAATGGTAATTAGTTCGTCTCAGTGGTGACTAACCCGTCTCAGTAGGGGCTAACTCGTCTAAGTGGGGGCTAACGCGTCTTAATTAATGGTGACTAACTTGTCTTAGTAGGGGACAACTCGTCTCAGTGATGATTAACTCGTCCTAGTAGGGGCAAACTCGTCTCAGTGGTGACTTACTCGTCATAGTGGGGGTTAACTCGTCGAAGTGATGAGAAGCGAAGGATGAGTGTATGTAAATGGTAAGTAATAACAGAGGTTGTTGTCACATAATTGTGTCACAACAATACAAGATGTGTTGTTAAGGTTCCGATGCCTATAATTTCATCAGAACTACATTATTTTGGTAAAGGTATACTACCGCTTACGTAATTCTGAGGAATATATAAATATCGGAACAGTAAATACATACATTACCTTATCTATAAATCAATTAATGAGGAATGCCATTCTTAGCCTTAATCAGTCTTGTTTGAAGGATTATAACGCTGCTATGCTGAGTTATAAAAAAATTATCTAAATAGATCAGCATATTATACCTGAAAAAGGAGGACTACACAAGATAATAAATGTTACAATAATTCTTTATTTCTAAAACGGCACAAAATTGATTTCCAAGAGCTAGAATCTCCAAAATACACTATCACGTATACCCTAAACGCCTGATATTACACAGCGATCTAATATGAAGAGAAGGAATCCCTCTCTCATTATGAAAGCGAGAGAGAGAAAAAAAAGGGGGGAAAAGGAATCTCCCTTTGCACTATACCCGAGGCTTTAATTTCCAAAGTATTCGCCAACAATGCTCCTTCCCGGCAGCCAAGACTTATGACATCACGTCGCCGGGAATTCTCCACGGCGAAGAGTTTATTAAGAAGATTCTGGGTGTTGAGGAGCGCCGGAATTTATAGCATGACCCGCAGGGCTTCGGTATAAATCAAGGTGTCGAGTTTGTGGACCCGAGGGAGGGAGAGGAAGGGAGAGAGAAAGAGAGAAAGAGAGAGAGAGATAGAGAGAGAGAGAGTGAGAGAGAAAGAGAGAGAGAGAGAGAGAGAGAGAGAGAGAGAGAGAGAGAGAGGAAGAGAGAGAGAGAGAGAGATAGAGAGAGAGAGAGAGAGAGAGAAAGAGAGAGAGAGAGAGAGAGAGAGAGAGAGAAAGAGAGAGAGAGAGAGAGAGAGAGAGAAAAGGAAGAGGGAGAAAAAAGTAGGGGGGAGAAAGAAGGAAAGAAGGATGGTGAAAAGGAAATTAGAGAGGGAGAGAAATACGATGTATGAAGACACTGAACATAGAAAGAAACAAAGGAAGCCACATGGAAAAGCAAAAACAGAAGCCAAGGAAAATATCGACAATGCCAATATACATAAGGGCTTATTATTTTGCATTAACTTTGTAAACGACTTTATTGACACTACCAAACATCTCATGTGGGCGCGTCTATATATGTACTTTTATATCTATCTTGAGCTTGATTGTAAGAACTGACTGTTGGGTTCTTAAGGGTTGGTATTTCAACAAGCCATACTTAACAGTGCACGTAGCTTATTTCACATTATTTTACTGCACTCTCTTTCTCTTTCTCTTTGTCGCTCTCTATCTCTCTCTTCCTGCTCATTCTCTCTCTCTCTCTCTCTCTCTCTCTGTATACATATATATATATATATATATATATATATATATATATATATATATATATATATATATATAAAGTAGAAAAATAGACGAAGACGAATGACAGAAAAGAGAGAAATAAGAAAATGGTGAAGGAACGTAATGATAAGACCCTAATGAATGAAGTGAATAAGATATGAATAATGTACTAACCTATTTTAAATAAGATGCACGTCTTCAAGGTAACTTAGATACTCAAGGAACCCTTAAGCTAGATACAAAAGAATATATGTCTAAGTAACATATGTTCTGACAAAAATATTATCATATATATATTTACATATATATATAAATATATATATATATATATATATACATACGTATGTACATATATGTATGTATTCATCTATATGTATATGCATATACTTATTTATTTATTTATCCAGATATCCATCTAAATATCTATATGTATATAAATATCTATTGTATATAAAAGACAGAAGAAAATATAGCATCGTGCCAAACGATAGACAACGCTGCTGTAAATCGTACATCATTTGCAGACTTGGCAAATAGAGATGGGGGGGGGGGGGCAGCACAACAACGGGTGGGCTACCATCAAGACGTTCCCTTACAGTTTCCTATAGCAAGACTGTGGCAAAGAAAATGTTCTTGTGTATATGATATTGTGTAGGATGATATCTGCAATGAATGTGTAGTACTGATCAATTCTAATGTATGTATGAATAAATCTTGTATTAAGCTATTTCATATAATAGGGCCTTAGATGAAGCCTTGAAATAAATGATGTTAAGCTAAGCACGTCTTTGCCACCACATATGATGTTTTAGTAAATGTACAAGAGAGAGAGAGAGAGAGAGAGAGAGAGAGAGAGAGAGAGAGAGAGAGAGAGAGAGAGAGAGAGAGAGAGAGAGAGAGAAAGAAAGAATGCCAGTAAGAGAGAGAGAAAGATAGACACAGACAGAAATAAAGAGATAACAGTGGAAGGAATTAATTTTCATTATTCATGAAATGATATTTGATAAACCCTGATCATGTTATACGAAATAATTCACATTCTACCCCGCCATCTAAGCGGAAACATGGAGGAAAGCTAATCTCCCGTTTCTTTTCATTCCAATCTAGCTTCATAGCATAATCTAAGTGTCAGAGCAACTGAGGAAAATCTTCTTAGAATAATATTCTTATATATATATATATATATATATTTTTTTTTTTTATCTTAATTTCTTCTTGTTTCTGTTTTATCGTATTCATCAAGCCTCCCCGCCCCCCTTCCCCCCTCCCCTCCACATACATTTTATTTTTCTTATTCCACCACGTCTTTTCCTTCTTTTCTGGCGTCCCAATTTTCTTCTTTTCTTTTCTTTTGCATTTTTTTTTCTTTCCTCTTTCTCCTGGTATGTTCTTCATTTTCTTTTTCTATTTTTGTCTTTACTGAAAATGCAGTATAACAGAACCAAAATAAGGATAAAACATCACTAGTAATGACAATAATGTTGATGATAACAGTGATAATAATGTTGATGATAATAACAATAATAATAATGATAACAACGAAAATAAAAATCATACAAAATAGAAAGTCAACAGCAACGATAATAATGATATTAATAATTGCAATAATAATGATAATAACATTTTTAATAACCACAATAATAATGGTGGACCTACTACTACAGCCACGACTACTGATAATGACAATAATGATTATGATAATGATGAAAATAATAACAAATAATTATGATAACGATACCAATAATGATAATGATAATAATTATAATCCTAATAACAACAATGATGACTAATCACTATCATAATCATAAAAATAAAAATGGCAATGATAATACTAATGATGATAACAATGATGATAACTATAATCATAAGAAATAATAATAATATTAATTGTAATAATGATGATATTGATAGTGATGATAATATTATTATAAGGATAATAATGCCATTATCAATAATGACATTAATAACAATACAGCTACTGCTGATAATAATGATAATGATAATAGCTATAATATTATTAATGGTAATGATAATAATGATATTTACAATAAGCATTATAATGATATGTATGAAAATGGTATAACAAATAATACTAATGATAGAAATGATAATGATAATAATAGTAACGATAATAATGATAATGGTAACAATAATAATGACGATCATAGTGATAATAATGATGACAACAACAATGATAATAATGATAATGATAATAATACAATACTAATGATATAGTAATATTGATAACTATAAAAACAGGAAAAAGAAGATAATGATGATGATGATGAAATATAATGATGATGATAACAAGGATCAGCTGTCAAATAAACCGTAACCTCTAGTTCTAAGGAGGGTCAGGTTCTGTTTTGTAATGGTCGAACTTTCAGCAAGTAATCTGTATGCAATAATCCCACTGAAAATATATATCTTCAACGCAGTTTTTAAAATCTTTAGGAAATTCTACGACATGAATATCTAGTCATACTTTTTACTATTTATTTTTTTTTTTTTTTTCAACAATGAAGGGAACAGTATTGGACACTGATTTTATGAAGGACAACCAGGGAAAAAAAATCCCAATGTCGGATTCACCTCGTGATCACTGAAATATCATGCTTCTCGGTCAATTTATTTCAGGTTATATCTTCGTCATTACGTTAATATACACTGTGATGGAACTTATACCTTACATTTTTTATAATCCATTTTTTCCCTCAACTTTTTTTTTTTTTTTTTTTTTTTTTTTTTTTTTTTTTTTTTTTTTTTTTGCTTACACAACAACTCATGTCACAACAAATTAGTCTAATAATCCATTTGGTCGTAATCATTAAGCTTTTTTTTTTAAATCTCTTCATTTTTCAAGCATCAACAAGAAACCCTATTAAGAATTGCAAAAGCGTAATGACAAAATTGAACGCCTCCCCCCCCCACCCGCCAACTTTTTATAAACGGCACACTACATTAAGATGATGATAATGATGTTGATAAGGTTGATATCGAGAAGAAGAAAAGGAAAAATGACGCTGTGATGACAATAATGATGATGATTGATGATTATAATGATGATGTGTAACCTTAGTTTGTTATTTGTTAAAACCAAAAAAATATCGCTCATATTCCATCTATTTGATTTCTTAACATGTGCGGAATAGAGAAGTGACCAACATCTTGTTAAACGGGAATTACATCACTAACGTGTGTAGAAGAGGATCCGCCATCATACTTACGATATTGACATTCACGTTTCTGGGAAGCAATGTTTGTTTCAGTGTGCAAATCCGGGTTGTGATGGCAACGGAAAGATGGATATTATATATATAGTTTGTATTTGCTGTATTCTCTAAATATGGTAATTACATTTAGAGCTAAAAAGCACTCAGAGAGCAAAAATCTAGAAAAAAAAATAATAAAATAAAAATAAAAATAAAAATAAAAATAAAAGATATAATAAAATAATAATAATAATATATATATATATATATATATATATATATATATATATATATATATATATATACATATATATAAAAAGTTATTCTTATCCTAAAATCCCTTCCTTATTGAAAAAGAGGCTATAATCTTTCACCATCAACCGTAATTATCTCGAATCCATGATGATCTTGATGATGTTGATGATGGTAATGATGATGATGATAATAATGATGATTATAAAAGCGATGCAAAGGTAATGATAACAACAGTGATATAATGATGATAAATATAATAATGACCATAACGACAATAACAATAATAATGCTAATGATGATTATGATTATGAAGATTAAGATAATGATAATGATAATAATGATTACAGAGGTAAAAACCACCACTGCAACCATCCTCATCTTCGTCATCATCGTCCTAATTATCATCGTTAATCATTATCATCACCTCGCGAACCACATTGCTCTGTGGTGGACAGGAAAGTTTCATTTCAGTTATATGTTTTGTGTCTGTTATTTGGCTAATTTCCACTGTAACAGTAGCTATTATTCATTCTCCTAATACATACACACACACACATGCACACACACACACACACAAACACACACACACACACACACATATTTCTGTGTCTGGACATATCTGTAAGCGTGTGCCACTGTATCCGTGGGTCTGGGTACATGGACTCTTGCGTGAACAGTACAAAAAGAATATTCCTACGCCCAAGATCCATTTTTAACGCTCAGTTGGATCTGACAGCAGACTCGGTTACCATATATATTATGTAGATGGAGTCCACGTGTATGGATATACACACTAACACACACACACACACACACACACACACACACACACACATATATATATATATATATACATATATATATATATATATATATATATATATATATATATATATATATATATATATGTATGTATGTATGTATGTATATATATATATATATATATATATATATATATATATATATATATATATATATACATATATATACATACATATATATATATATATATATATATATATATATATATATATATATATATATATATATATATATATATATATATATATATATATATATATATATATATATATATATGTATATATATATATATATATATATGTATATATATATATATATATATATATATATATATATATATATATATACATATATATATATATATATATACATATATATATATATATATATATATATATATATATACATACACACACACACACACACACACATATATATATATATATATATATATATATATATATATATATATATATATATATATATATATATATATATATACTGTATGTGTATGTGTATGTGTGTCTTTTTTCTTCAGCTTATATAGTAACACATGTCAGAGCGAGCTAATCTAATTATCCGAAACACACTACCAGTTCGTCCTGATTAACAAGCATTTTCAATCATTAAGAAGAAATCCTATTAAGATTTGAAACAGCGGAATGACACAGGCCAACATGGGTTTAAGCTTGAGCCTCCCCACTCCCCCCCCCTCCCCCTCCCACTCCTTTCACACTATATCTTGCATTAAACTGATGTTAATGATGATGATAAGGGCGATATCGAGACAGAGAAGAAAAAGAAAAAGAAGAATGATGATGATGATAATAATAAAGGTGATTATGATATGAGTCATAATGATGATAAAGATCATAATCATAACGAAGATGAAGATCGTATAGCAGTGTTGATTTCTCACCTGTGCAATATTCCGGACCATGGACTAAGGTTTGACAAAGAAAAGAAAATATCCTCCATATTCGATTTATTTTGGACTTCTTAGTGGGCGCGGAATTGGAAGGCGGTCAGCGATATCAACAGTCCAGTTTCCGGGAAGCAATATTTGTTTCCGTGTGCAATCCAAAGGTTGTTATGGCAACGGAAGGAAAGACGGACTGCTTTATAACTATGGTTAGGAACTGTGCCGTAGTCTGGCGTGTAATTGCTATCTAACAACGATCATTTCAGTGAGCTCTGAAATCCACTCTGAGAGCTAGGAAAATATATCAAGCTATTCTTGATATAATTTCAACTTGAAATCTATCGAAACTACTATATAATCTTCGAACATCAACCTTAATTATCCCTAAACATCCACTTTATTTTATTCGCGAAGATTATACCGCAAACTTTAATTATCATTGCAACCACTTTTTTGTATAATCCCTCTGCCTAACCAGTTAACCATGATGATGATGATAATGATCATCATCATGATGATAATGATAATGGTAATGATGATGATGATGATGTTGATGTTGATGTTGATGTTGATGTTGATGTTGATGTTGATGTTGATGTTGATGTTGATGTTGATGTTGATGTAGATGTAGATGTTGATGTTGATGTTGATGTTGATGTTGATGTTGATGTTGATGTTGATGCTGATGTAGATGTAGATGTAGATGTAGATGTTGATGTTGATGTTGATGTTGATGTTGATGTAGATGTAGATGTAGATGTTGATGTTGATGTTGATGTTGATGTTGATGTTGATGTTGATGTTGATGTTGATGTTGATGTTGATGTTGATGTTGATGTTGATGTTGATGTTGATGTTGATGATGGTGATGATAATAACCGTTACAATGATACTGATGATAATAGTGATAATGCTAACAGCTGCCAGCGTTTTTATTCAGTTTCAGTGAATCATCACAACTGTGTTAAATTCCACTACGATGGCGGGACACTATAATGCAATATTCCTATCAATTATTTTTGGCTCTAGCTGCAGCTTCTTATGACATGGATTTTCTACCATTAATACATTTTGATACTAGCATTATTATCCAGCAGTATCGATATTAATCCTAATCAGCTCCTAACATAAAAAAAACAAACATTAATAACGGCAAACAATTTTCTGAGGTAAGTGGTATCACGAGCCACTTTTAAAGAGGAAGCTGATTATTTGCGATTTTTTTTTAGAAAATATTTCTTCACATTCATATACGATTATATATGGATTTTCTCTCAACCTAAAAAGCTTCTTATATTTTGTGGCACGACGAAGTATATACCTTTTTTTCTTCTCGTTTCTTTTCTTTTTTTCTAGTGTGTAGCCGCGAGAATAAATGTCTATCCGTTCAGGAACGGGTAGAAAAAAATGTTTCTCTCGTAGCTGCAGCAAATGGTGTGTGAAAATCTATTAAAGTTCCGACAGAAAGTGAGTGTTGTTAATGGTGGTAAATATCCCCATTGTAAGGTTCTGTTTTTTTTTGTTTTTTTCTTGTTTTCCTTTCTTTTTTTTCTACCACCACGTAGGCCTTTGTTCCTTGGGAGTAAAGTTTGTTGTCACCTGCAGAGGGTCTCTTGTTTTTAAGTTGGAGAGCTTGGCAGATGAGTTTCTCTCTCTCTCTCTCTCTCTCTCTCTCTCTCTCTCTCTCTCTCTCTCTCTCTCTCTTTCTCTCTCTCTCTCTCTCTTTCTCTCTTTCTCTCTATCTCTCTCACTATTAATCTATTTATATCCTCATTGTTTCTCAGTAGTATTACGTTACTTGACAATTTTTTATTTTTTATTTGTTTATTTTCCATTTCTTCTATCACCATTAATGTTGTTTTTCAGACTCCTCTTGAATTGTTGCAATGAGCACTGACGTTATCATTATCACTATCATTGTCATCACCATTAGCTTTGTTATCAATATCATTACCATCTTGACCAATCATCATTATCAATATGATTTCCCTTATGATTATAATCGTTAAACTTGTTATCATATACACCAAAAACACAAGTATTAGTTCGAATAGAAAAATAATAATGATAATACCAATAATAATAATAATAATTCTATCTGTGTTTTACTACCTTTTGAACTAAAGAGAGTTTACCTAGATGGCTTAATTATTCTCTCAACACCCTTGTTTATGTATTAGGTACGATGCAAAGAAAAAAAAATAGTTATAATGCAGACAAAGAAACGTTATTCACATTGATTTCATGATGGGAAATGTAGCAACAGTATTGCTTTGCAACTCTGACCAAAAGCAATTGTAGATCAAATTTAACCATAAAATTAATCCATTACATATGGATATAACACAGCAGATCCTATTTCATGAATTGTTCATTTCGATGCTCTAATTCTTGTTTTCTTTTTGTAATCATTTTTTTTCTTTTTTTTTATGACACAACCAAAAATAATATAACCACATAACCAAAACGAAGCACAGATTAACAACCAAGCCTCGATATTTTCCCATCCAGACATAAAACAACAACAATCCTCTAAAAGGAACATCATAGACGAGGAAAACAAAAGACGATCGTTTCAAGTCTTGAAGAGTGCGATTCCGTGTCCCTTGGGATGAGTTCGAACCGTTCTTTGACACAGTAATGGACCTCAACGTTATCATAAAAATGGAATGCAGAGTTTCGAATACAAAATATATGTGTGAAGCAATACGTTGTGAATGTCTCCGGGGATTCATGATAGTGCACTTGTGTTTACTTTATGGAATGGAGGTTTGACTTACAGAAAGACAAAAAGTTAAATGTACAAGGGATCGGTAAAGCAAGCTAATAACCCGGCAACCTCTGGACAATAATGATTGCAAGGATGATTATAATGATAATATTAATGTTAATAACAGTAACAGAAACTTTAGCAACAACAACAATAAGGATGTTAATGATAATGATGATTGTAATGAAAAATGGATGGTAGTATTATTGATTCTCGTTATTGCTATTATCACTGTTATCATTATTATTATTATCATCATTCTTATCATTATTTTTATTATTGTTACTGTTTTCATAAGCATAATGATAACAATAGCGTTAGTAACAATGATAATAATGATAGTAATAAAGATAATGATGATGATAAAAACAGTAATAATAATAGTGATATCGGTAATGATGATAATGTTGAAAATGACTAAGAAAAAAAAATAAAAACATAAAATGCGATGAATAAAATACATCCAACAAAGCTTCACCTTCTACCTCACAAGCTTTCTATCTACCCATCGTAGAAAAAAAAGAAAAAAAAGGAAGAAAACAAATAACACTGTCTTACTATCTTAGTCTAGCAGCACGTCTCAGATGTTGGCTCTCCCAGGCCTCTTGAGACAAATATAGTTCCTCGATTGCGTCATTAGCTGGCCGTGTGGTTTCTTATCGGCAATGAAAAGGGCGTGGAGTTGGGCGGGATGACCATACGGGCGTAGGGGGTAAGGAGATGGGGGCGGAGGGGAGGGGGGGGAGGGAAGGGGAGGGAGAAGGAAAATGGGAGGAGAGGTTGAGGAGTAAAAGAGGAATAGAGGAAAATGATATGAGGAGATAAATGAAAGGGTGGGAGGTTGTTGGCATTAAAGAGGGGGTTGATGGGGGGAGGGGTAGGGGGGAGTGAGATAACCATACAGGAGTTAGGGAGGGGGAAGGGGGGGAGGGGAGGAAGGAGGAACGTGGGAGGAGAGATAAGAGTCGGGAATAAAACAAATGGAGAAGAAAGGTGAAAGATAGCAAAGAAAGGATGGAGTGGAGAAAATAGAGATGGGAAAAGGAGGGGGGAAAAAAGAACGAAGGTTATATAGAAAAGTAGGAATAAGATAAGATAAAATGAAGAAAGGGAAAGAGGGAGAAGAGATAAGACAGTGTAAAGAGCATGGGATAGGGTGAAGAGGCTAAAGAAACAGGAAGAAAAGATTGGAAATGGAGAAAAAAGACAACGAAGAAGTGAGAACGATGAAGTATTAAAATGATGATAAAGACAGAATTAAAAAAAGAAAGGGAAACTTTCCGTTTGGAATAGTATACTGTCATAAAAAGGTAAAAGTTATAATGAAATCATTACTTTTCTATAGGATAGATATGAATATTTCTTCTTCCTTTTTGAATGATTATTTCTCATAAAAAATGACATTGCTAGATTATTGATAGGCTTGCAAATAAGTAAATGTTTTTACCTGCATTTTTTTTTTTTTTATTATTATTATTATTATTATTCATTCTCGATTTTACTAAATTTAATTTCATACTCTATGAAATTTAGTAAAATCAAGAATCAATGGGAAAAAAAATGCAGGTAAAAACATTTACTACTTTGCAAACCCATCAATAATCTAACAATGTCATATATATATATATATATATATATATATATATATATATATATATATATATATACATATATATATATACATATATATAATATATATACATATATACATATATATATATATATATATATATATATATATATATATATATATATATATATATATATATATATATGTATATATATATATATATATATATATATATATATATATATATATATATATATAAATATATTACCAATAAGTTTGCTTTCATGTAAGCTGAACTTCTTCA